>CM076576.1:770891762-771134262 GCA_034641835.2 Pinus albicaulis
TGTTGTTGATGAAATTTTTAGAGGATGGAGAAATAAACCTCCCTTTCTTTCTACTGAATATTTTAAAAAGAATGTCCACAAATATACAGAAAAGAATTTAGTTCATAGGCAACACTATGCACCATCATGCGTTGGTAAAAATAATTCTTGAATTTCATTTGAAAATTATAGGAGACTCTTGGGATAGTTTCCTAATCAGAAACCATTTCCAAGATGAGCTAGAGCAGTGTAAGGAAGACAAGACTAGAAAAAGTAGAAGAAGGAAGATTTATACAAGCATTGAGGACAAACTTTCACCTCCACTACAGCAAGATGAAGAGGAACTTACCCTTGCGTAGTTGATGAAAAATAAGAAATAGGGTGGAGTTAAGAAAAGAGGTAAAACATAAAAGAAGAGAAAGGTCACAAGTGAAGAAAAATTCTCCACAGCCAAGGAGAATCTCTAGACTCTAAAAATCCATGAAGAAAAAACCATCAAAAGAAACATAGTTTGTGAATTTAGAGGAGGAACCTCAAGTGCCATCACCCATCAACGTCTCTCCTCCACATAGTCCTACAAATTCTCATCTACATAATTTTGAAGGGAGTCCAAGTAGAATATCTCCAGGCATTGACCCAACAAAACAAGAGAGATATGACTATATTGAGTCATTGGAGAGAAGAAATGCAGCAGTAAATCCAGGTATGCAAGAACAACCTATGAGTTCACAAGAAACTTTGGTTAACACCCTAAAGCAAGAAATATATAAGCTATAGTTATTGAATAGGCACATTAAATAGGAAAATGAATATTTAAAACATCAGAACCAATTGGAGAAAGGCATCGGTGATAACACCATCCTACATTTAGCAGTATGGTACAAAAAGAACATAAACCTAAAAATAAAGAACAAATCTCTGAACAAGATAATCATCAATCTCAAGTACAAATTCCTTATGAGGAAGCCCAGGATGGCAGTTACCTCAAGGAAAATCAAGAAGAGAAAATTGGATGTATTGGCAGAAGTATTTGAACAAATGCAATAGGAGAAGGAAGTTTACATTTTTTATAATTGCATGAGGACTTACAATGGCTTCTTAGTGGGGGTATGTTGAACCTAAAAATTTCTCCTTCTCTCACATCATTTCTCATCACTTTTCCCTAACTTTTCATAAATCCATAACTCCAATCAATGATAAATGACATATTTCATCTCACAGAATGCATTTTAATGGTCCTTATTTTATATTTTGATGTTTCTTGTTATTTGAATGAATTTTTGTAACTTAGCTACAGAACGCATGCTAGTCTGCAGCGAATTGTTGTTTCCGCAACCACTTTAATGGTTTGACAGGTTACGAGGAGTGAATGAAGGAATGAGTCACATGGGTATCTTTAGAATGATTCACACATGGATCTCTTCCTATCCACCTGTTTCAATTCAACAAAAAAATGTGCCTATTCTCATGGTCAAAGTTAGGTCACAGGACATGATCCGAGAACAAAAGACTCTTAATTTTCTCTGACGTATCAAATCGAGAGTTAGCTACTTAGGTTTTTCTTCTATTTTTCAGTTATAATTTCCATCTGTAAGAGGAAATAACTCAAGAAATTTAAATTGAATTTTTTTAAATACCAGTCGTTTTGAAACTGAAAGACAATTTTAATTTTGTGAAAGTTGTGTATGCTTTGAGACTATGTTCTTTAATAATACGAAGACCATGTTCATTTGTTCCAGTTCCTTCTTGATTCTCGCATAGTCTACTAGGATTTCAACTCGTTCTGTTGTAGAGGGCCCTTGCACAGAAAGGAGGTTTCATTAGTTTTTTTTAATTTAATTTTATTATCTCTGTTTTGTCAATTCATAGTTAAATTTACATTTCTTTGTAGCTGATCCTTAGATTAAGTTGTTTATTTTTTCATAGATTAAATTTATGTATTCTTTCTCAGAATTAGTTTGAGAATAACTCTGTAATATTTTTCTTTACCAAAAGCATCTCAAGAAACTAGTTCTTCTATTTTCCAAAATTAGATTATGTTTGCAGCATTAGAGCATACAATTATCTTAGTTTTCCTTTACATGTTTTTATACTTCTTTCCTTGATTAAATTCTCAATTTAATGTATAATCAAATTCTTTATAAATCATACCAAGAAGCCGACTTTGTCATTCTTCCAAAATTGAATGGTATTTGAGTACTTGGTCATGCAATATTTGAGTTTTCCTTTACATGTTTTTATACTGCTTTCCTAGATTAAACTCTCAATTAAATGTATAAGTAAATGCTTGCTAAAATCATATCAAGAAGACGACTTTGTCATTCTTCCAAAATTGGATGATTGTATTTGGCCATTCAATAGTTGAGTTGCCTTTACATGATTTTTAATTTCTTTATTAGATTAAATCTTTAAATTAAATGTATAAGAAATTTCTTGTTAAATCATATCAAGAAGATGACTTTTTCGTTATTCCAAAATTGGATGATTGAGTATTTGGTCATACAGTAGTTTCTTTTCCATTTCTTTAAATTTGCTTTCCATTTAGATTAGCATTGTCATTTCTATTCTTCATCATAAGATTTATGATTTCAATTCATGGAGTAGAATTAGAATAAGATAGATTAGAATTAGCTTTAATTCAAAAAATATCAAAGTCATTAGAATAAATACTCTGATTTTTTAGATCAAATTCTAACCATTTAAAGTTTGATTCATATTATGCAAATTATAATAGTTAAAAAACATTTTTTTCTTCCTTCTTTCAAAACTAGTTTTTAACATTAAACTTCATTAGTGTCAAACCAGGAGGTAACTCCTCAAATCAGAATATGTTATTAGCTGAAGAATGTACATGCATTTATACATGGAGGTGAGGCTATTGGGATTCATCTCCCAATGACTCTTGGCCTTCCTTATTTCCTACTATGATTTATTATAAAAAAATACATATCCACACCCATCCCATAGGATTAGGTGTCAAAATTCCCCCCTTTAATCCGAAGGGATGTTGGTGAGTCCAAGCATCGATCTGAACTTTTCAAAATTTTCTCTTCCAAGTGCTTTGGTGAAGATATCAGCAGTTTTCTCATTTGTGGAACAATGATGTAGATGGATGGTTTTGGCCTGAACATGATGTCGAATTAGATGGTACTTTGTATTGATGTGCTTTGTTCGATCATGGAACTTTGTGTTCTTGGCCAACTTTATTGCAGAAGTGTTGTCGATCATGAGTGGTGTGGAGTAACATTTGTTTCATTTGCAAATCTTCCAGGATTTTCCGGAGCCACACAATTTCCTTTGTTGCTTCAGCTACTGCCACATATTCTGCCTCGGTCGTGGAATCTGCTGGAACTGACTGTTTGCGTGATCTCCATGAGACAGCTCCTGATCCAAGACTCATGGTGTAACTTGTAGTAGACACCCCTGTTTCTTTGTCGCCATCAAAGTCTGAATCAGAGTATCCGATCAAGCTGAAGTCGCCTACCTGTGTGTATTTGAGTCCAAAGTCTTGAGTCCCCTTCAAGTACCTTAACACTCTTTTTGCAGCAGATCAATGTCCTTCACAAGGTTTTTGCATGAACCTTGAGAGGATTCCAACAGCAAATGAAATGTCAGGTCTGGTGGTGGTCAGGTAGATAAGACTTCCTACAAGCCGTCTATAATTAGTTGCATCCTCAAATTCCTTCCCTTCAATAGATGTGAGCTTCAAGTTTTGTTCCATTGGAGTGGTTAAGGGATTACAGTCATCCATGCCAAATTTGTTCAAGAGATCTCCAATGTACTTCTTTTGAGAAAGAAATATGAATTTAGGATGTTGAATTACTTCAATACCCAAATGGTAATGAACATGACCCAAATCAGTCATTTCAAAACCTTTCTTCAACTCTTTCTTCATGGATGCAATATAGCTCTCATTGTTTCCTGTTATCAAAAGATCATCTACATATACCACAAGATATACAACTGTTTTTCCAAATTTCTTAACAAACAAAGTTGCATCATCAAGATCAAAATGTTTGAAGTCAAGTTTCAGAAGATGCTCAGTTAATTTCTCATACCAGGCTCGTGGTGCTTGCTTGAGGCCATACAAGGATTTTATAAGCTTACAAACTTTGTTTTCTTGACCCTTTACAAAAAATCCTTCTGGCTGGGACATATAAACTTTCTCCTTTAGATCTCCATTCAAAAATGTTGTTTTTACATCCATCTGATGGACTTTCCATCCATTCTGAGCTGCTAAGGCAAAGAGAGTCCGGATGGTGGTCCATTTTGCTGTGGGAGCAAAAGTTTCTTCATAATCGACTCCTTATTTTTGTGCAAATCCTTTTGCCACAAGCCTGGCCTTGTGCTTGTCAAGTGAGCCGTCTGCTTTGTACTTGTTCTTGTAGACCCACTTACAGCCAATTGGTTTCATTCCCAAAGGCGGATCAACCAGCTTCCAAGTGCCATTCTTTATCAAGGCATCATACTCCTTCGGCATCGCTTCTTTCCATTCATCATGAGAAGCGGCTTCTTTGAAGGAAGTTGGTTCATGATCTGTAGACAAACTCAATTCACAGTTATAAGCAATATCCATATCAACAGGAGAATCAGAATTATCTACATCACCTTCGATTTGTTGAGTGCAACTTCTTGTTCCTATTTTTCCAACCTCATCAGGATGAACATTCTCCAGTGTCTTTGTTAGCCATTTAAGAGGACCTTTCTGAGATGGCCTAGGCTGCTCACTTGACTGAGTTGGGATTGATTCAAGATTCAATCTCCCAATTCTGTCAATCACATCATCTAATGTGTCATCCGTGGTTGTTTCTTCATGTGGGGGAGAGAGTACTTCAGGACATGATTCCACAGTTTGATTCAATATCGGAATCCCCCCTTCAAGATGTGGAATCTGATCATCAAATTCTTGGAAAGACTTTGCATGTGTGAATCTATCCAGGCGATCAAGTTGCTGCTCAACAACCTTGTCACTCTTGGAAGATTCAAGAAATATGACATCTCTTGCTATTACAAATTTCTTATTTGTTTCATCATAGAGACGATATGCTTTGGAGGTATTGGAGTACCCCAAGAAGATACATTTTTTGCTTCTAGCACCAAGTTTGTTCCTTTGACCCTTGGGTATCAAGGCATAACAGGTGGACCCAAAGACCCTGAAATGCTTTACCGAAGGAATGTGGCCATGCCACATTTCAAAAGGATTTATGTTTCTAATTGAACTTGAAGGACACCTATTCTTTATGTAAACAGCACATAGAACTGCATCAGCCCAAAACATCAATTTTACATTCTTGAAAAATAACATGGAGCGAACCATATTTAAGATAGTTCTGTTCATTCTTTCAGCTACACCATTCTGTTGGGGATTATATGGCACAGTTGTTTGATGTTTGATTCCATGTTGACGAAGATAATTTTCAAATTCGTTTGAAGTGTATTCTTTTCCATTATCAGTACGTAGAGAGCCAGTATGTGTTTGAAGTGTATTCTTTTCTATCCATGCATGAAAATTCTTGAATGTTTGAAAAGCAT
The DNA here is from genome assembly GCA_034641835.2 of Pinus albicaulis. Classification (NCBI taxonomy): domain Eukaryota; kingdom Viridiplantae; phylum Streptophyta; class Pinopsida; order Pinales; family Pinaceae; genus Pinus; species Pinus albicaulis. Next base: position 770,897,274 of record CM076576.1, read on the forward strand.
CAGACTTATTCTTCAATAAGTAAATCCAACATATTCTGGTGTAGTCATCAATAAATGTCATCATGTATTTATTTCCATTTGCAGAAGCAATAGGCATAGGGCCACATAAATCTGAATGAACAAGCTCAAGTTTTCTATGTGCTCTGGAGTGTGAATCATGAAATCGTTGTTTTCTATGCTTTCCTAGAATACAAGCATCACATTCATTAGGTTTTCTAGGAATTGTAGGCAGTCCATTAACACCATTTTTCTTCAACAAACGAAGGCTTTCATAGTTTAAGTGTCCAAATCTAGCATGCCATAAAAGACTTGATGGGAATGTACCTTCATCATGTTTTGAACTGAATGCAAAGTTTTGAGCATGAGCAGATGAACCTTTCAGCTTCAAGAGTCTCCCTTCTTCTATTCCCTCCATGACAAGTGAGTGATCTGATGCTTTTCTAACCTCTGCCTTGCCATCAAAAAATTGAATGGAGTGTCCTTACTGGCGGATTTGGACCAGGGACAGCAAGTTTCTCCTAAACTCACGGAGGTATAGAACCTCATGTAGAATATGATCTGGAAGACCAGGCAGTTTAAGCCTGAATGTGCCAAGCCCTGATGGCTTGAGTTTGGATTTATCTGCGAAATATACTGCTCCATCAAATTTGTCAGTGAATTTTTCAAAAAAAAAAAAATCTAAATTTCATGTGACATGTTGCTCCTGAATCTAGCAACCAATCATCTCTCCATGAAGTAAATGAAACATCAAATAAGTCTTCAGTTACTCCATTGTTACAATGTTCTAGAACATAATGAGCGGATTCAGGTGCTTTACCTTTGTCTTTATCATTAGTTTTACCTTTGTCTTGATTTCTTTGCTGCTCAATTTTCTCCCAAGGTGTTCTGCATTTGGATGCATCATGTCCATCTCTATTGCAACGTGTGCAATGAAGATTGGATTTGTCAGATTGTCTGCCCCCCATTTCTGTGAAGTTTCTTCTTCCTCTTCCTCTTCTGCCACCTCTTCCTCTGAATGAATCTGGAGCATGACTCTTTTCTCTATGTGCCAAGTATGCAGCCTCTTCGGAAGATGAAGGGACTGTCATCTTCCTGAAAGCTTTCTCTCTTTCTGCAAAATTTTTCTCAAGTGTATCAAAGGTGATATGGTCAAGGTGATAATGTGAGTAAGTCAGATATAATGCCTTAACATATGCTATGAGAGATATGTCCATTTTTACACCAGTTTTTTCAATGTCATGCATTATAGATCTTACTTTTGAAGCTAAAGCAAGGGGATCATCATTCTTCATTTCAAGACTGAACAGCTTAATCATCAATTGAACATTTTCTAATTCTGAATGTGAGTCATAGAGTTCTTTTAGCTTCTTCAAGGCCTCATAGGCATTTGAGAATGATGAAATATGGCGACTCACCTCTTCACTTACGGAAGCTGCAATCAAGGCATAGGCCTTGCAGTTCTTGTTTTCCCAAATGGCGAGCTCTTTGTCTGAAGTGGGCTTTGCTGGTGGATTTCCTTCTTATCCTTCACAGATTCCTTTCCACAGCTCATTAAAAATGAGTGTGTGTTTAATCTTCCGAGACCATTCAAGATAGTTTTTTTTGCCGGAGAGAACCACCCCAACAATAGATATGAGAGAATGCATTAGTTTGCTGGAAAAAATTCTTTTGAAGAGGAAAAAATTCTGCTAAAAAAACTTTCAATTCTGGAAATTTGCCCAATTAAAGGAGACAAAAACTCTTGCTAAAAATACTGATTCTGCACACAAAAAAAAATATATATATATTTTTGTTGTGTTTGAAGAAAAATTGTATTTAAAGTATGGTTGGGGGGGGGGGGGGTGCGGGGGGGAGTATATGACTGGGGAAGCAGTATTGTATATGAAAGTGGGAATAAATGGCTAAGGGCGTAGTGAGTATTAAAGAGCACGGGGATATTATGTATGAGTAGGGGCGGTATTATTTGAAAGGGGAACAGTGGTGTGATAAACAATATATATGGTAGAGTGTTATAAACAATATAAAACATAGCGTATTGTAAATGATAGTGCACTGTATATGGTGGATTGTTATAAACAATATAAAGCACAGTGTGTTAAGAATAGTGGAGTGGTGTTATGTATAACAAACCAGCGAATGCAGGAGTCGAGGGTATATTATGATGGCAATTTCACATATGCAGACAGTGCATTGAAATATGATTTGTATATAAAATGGACAGCGTATTAATATGGTGGAGGGGCAGAATAAAACTGGAACAATGCATCGACAGAAAACGTTGGTATATTATAGGTTCAATATTTGTACCAGCGTTGATATCATAATACGACTGTCATGCCTGCGCTGAGATATGAATGGAGCGATGCATACATCCGTGGAGCAGTGTATGCGTTGTGTAGTGCGAGGACTGAACAAAACGTGTGCTTGCGAGAGTTGCAGGGAGGGAGGAAGGGGCGTTGGAGAGAGGGAGGCTGAGAGGCCGTTACAAAAAAATCTGGAATGGCAGAGTTGCAGGACTGCAAAATTGCATAGTGGCAGGTATCTGCTGGAACTGCAAATTGCAGAATCTTCAGGAGCTGCAGGAGCTGCAAATGTCAGAGCTGTGCAGAGATAAAAAAAATTCAGAATAACAGTATAGCAATTTAGTAGGAGCAGCAAAAACTATTATTAAAAACTGACTGAGCAAAGGAGAGGGAGTTACACCACAGGCAAAAATGCCAATAGTGGGACTGGATTTGATACCATGTCAAACCAGGAGGTAACTCCTCAAATCAGAATATGTTATTAGCTGAAGAATGTACATGCATTTATACATGGAGGTGAGGCTATTGGGATTCATCTCCCAATGACTCTTGGCCTTCCTTATTTCCTACTATTATTTATTATACAAAAATACATATCCACACCCATCCCATAGGATTACGTGTCAACAATTAGATTTAGCTGACTCATTTCATAGTTCTCATTTCTTAAGATTAACTCCTTTAGACATAAAGAAACAAAACCCCCCAAAACAATATAAAAAAATACACAATGAAGTAATAAGAAGGTTAACTAAGCATATATTGTGCACCATAATTCATCAGATTACTAACCTCTATTGATGATTTATGATAAGAAATTTCAAACATTAAATTAGCTAAACAGATGCATAAAAATCAAACCCACATACAGAGAAATTTGGAAGAAATAAATGTATACATTTAGGAAGGTAGTGATAGGTTTACCTGGAAGGAGGGGAGAGCATACACATTCTCTGTAAAGTGAACCAAGTCACTCTCGTTACCATATAATCTATATAACTAGATAACACAAATACCAGGAGCAGGAGAAGGGCCTTCACTTTGTTTTGAATATGGGATTAGACCAAAAATAAGTGGGTGCAAAACCAAAATTATGTATCAAGTTCAATAGGACACAAAGATAAGTCAAACCCAAATGTTATATTCATGGGTAGAGCGAGCCAACAAAACCAGAAGGAATTACTTACTAGAAGCAGTAATGGAATTGGAATCAAGAACTGCCATATTTATACTTCGAGAAAGCAACCCTTGTCACCAGATAATTTCGATTGCATCAAGAGGAAAATGAAAATGCCTGAAATAAATGGAAATCATAGATTTATCCTTCAAGATTCTTTCCAGATTATCCACAGTGTTGAAGAACATGTGTCGACATTTCAAACCCCAACTGGCATCCATCATCAGGACAATTTAGGATCATTCTAAATTGTCCTGATGATGGATCCTAGTTGGGGTTCGAAACGTCGACACATGTTCTTCAACACTGTGGATAATCGGGAAAGCATCTTGAAAAATGATCACCACAGAAGTTTAAAAGCCATAGATTTATCGATCATTCAAATCCAAAAAGAAAGGATTTGAAAAGAATTGTCAAGAAAAAAAAATATTACTATTGTTGAATCACCTCCAGGTTGAGAAAATCGGGAAACTCTATAAGTTTAGACCTTCCACTAGCTATAGGCATGGGAGAGAGAGACCTAATAGGGGTTGTTGTTCATCAAAAGTGACAATACCAAAATGCAGAGAGAAAATGGTTAGGCAAAGTTAGGGTTGCGTTGAGAAATATTCATCGTTAGGTGAAAGGAACAAACCTTCATTGTTCACTGGAAGCCTTAAGGAAGGAAGGGTATATCACATGAATGAAGAAGGTGTCCCCAATTCATAGGCCATGGTGCCAGTGACCATATGGGCGCGGAGATCATGTAGAGAGGCATGTGGAAATGTATGTTATTCACACGATCATTCAATTCAATATACGATACATCTATCTCATATTTTTCCATGTTTATGTGGTAGTGGGTTGATAAGAAAAAAATACATTTAATACAAATAAATTAAGTTGCGTGGATACGAAAATAACCAGCAAGCCCATGGTAGGGACTACCTTCGTGGTGAGTTAAATTAATCCAAAGGGACACAGATTAACTATATATTCCATGTGAATGGTATTAAGGGGGGGTTTTGGACTAACGTGGAGGGTGCAGGGATGTCACTCCATGTCGGCACCATGGATGGAAAATTTACTCTAAGATTTTATAAATAGGGTGCCTAGACAAGGATACCTTTAATACCATGAGTCAACCCTAAATTAACATCAGTAAGATGGTTTAGATAGTACACCATGAAATATGTTACCAACCCAAGTTGGAAATTCCTAGGTGGAGGTAACAGAAATAGTACGAAAGTGGCAAGGAAAATTAAGAGTAAGTATATTTGGGGGTAAGTAAAGAATAATTCATAATATAACACCTTTTGGTTGAATATAGAAAAGTATACCTATCCTATAACCATATATTTTGAAGAGCTTGGCTCAATCGTAAGGAGTAGCTAGATTTATTACTTTAGGTTCATAGAAAATCGAGAGGTGAATTAATCTCATTACCATTGAATCAAAGTGTACAGTTGTGTCATACAGAGTATGTCAACAATACATATGTGCATTTTCCAAGCTTAAAAAAAAAATTGTTGTAGGAGAGAGGGACATGACACCTTTTTGGGATTCTATTAGATGGAATAGATAGATGTTATAAGAGGAAAGAAAAATCCAATCTTGAAGAGCATTGGGTAGAGGTTATGTAGGATAAGGTGTTGAAGAATCTACAAGAGGAGATAGCGTATAAATATTGCAACATTGATTGACTGTATTCCAAGAAAAATATACTCAAGAATTGGTTGAATAATTAAAATTAATGATAATTTATGAGACATAATTGATGGTGTAGAAGACGAAGGATGAGGAGGTGGTAACAACCATTGATTGGGAGAGGTGTAAGGAAATAAGCACAATATAGTGGGCATGTATTATTTCCTACAATTATGAGAGTATAAAGGAATTTAATTTTGAGGAGAATACTGAGAGAGAGTGTCGAGAGTGTAGAGAAGCATAAATAAGAAATGGAAAAAAGTTAAATATATTCAACAATTGTTGTTTTATCAATGAGAAGCATAAATAAAAAATGGAAAAAAGATAAATATATTCAACAATTATTGTTTTATCAATGAGATTGTAAGTGGAATGCTTATATTTCCAATTAAAATGGTTTGGTGTAGGAATATCCCTAAGGATTTGAAAATATTTCACAAAAAGAAAAAGTATTTCATTTCCATTTCTGTTAGTTTTAGTTCAAGGTTTTCCAAACTTTTAGCACATAGACAATGGTACAATACTTTCCCAATGAAGTCCCACCTCTTAGACTTAAAATATGGAATATGGATATGTTGTCAAGGAGATCATATTATACTTTCACACCAAATTTCATATAATATATTGACAATCATATAAAAAAATTTCAGCCATCATCCAAATAAACTTTTTTCTTAGACAATGAAGTCATCCAAAAGTAGCACATATTAAATTCTCGATTTTATTTCGATGCCAATAAAAGCCTTTTATTTCACTCAAGGCTTGAAATTTTGATACATTGTAGAAAACATGTTCCTATATCTTCTTACAAATTCATTATTGTTTAGTACTATTCCCAAGCCACACCCTATTTAGGGACTCCACTTATTTTTCATAAAAAAGGGTTCAATGATTTGACGTGAGCATTACCATGAGTAGGAATTAGAATTTAAAACTTTTATGAGATGTAGAGGAATTATTTTTCTATATAGACATTGGAAGAAGTAAGATTAATGTGCTTTATGAATTACACATCAAGATAACGAGAGATGAATAGTCATAATGGAAATTAAGTTGACTTGTAGATCAAGATGGATGAATACAAAAAGCATGGGAAAATAGAAGCAATAGGGATGGCTTAGAAACAAAAAGAAGGATCATGTGGAAGAGATAGACAAGTTGAGGTTTCCATGGTCTTGGGCATGACAACACAATGAACTTTGTAAATTTATAAAAGGTCATTAAGCCATAATAATAATAATAATAATATATATATATATATATATATATATATGGTTTTGACCTTTAGATTTCCACATTAAATACGTGTTTAAAAATGTGAACAAAAGTTATGAATGATATCGTTTTGTAATATGCTAAACATTTATTTTAGGGAAATTGCAAAAGTTTGTACTATATAAATCTAAATGCAAGCATACACTTGAGCATTGGATCACTAGGTATGTACATTATATAACTATATGACGTTTAGTGATTTTGGATTTATGTATAACTTATTTCGAAATAGAGATTGAATTGCATCCCCATTATTTAAATTAGATAATCCATAAAAAGGAATATTTACTTGTTCAATGGAAAACCTCTTTAATCTATAAACCCCATACTCACACTATAAACATGTTACAAAACAACATGTCCACAAAACTCAAAATCCTTATGGCTCTACTATAACATCTAGCGAGGTCACTTTCATATATAGCTATTATAACATTTTAGGATGATCACTTTCCTATACCTATTATAACTTAAGAATGAATGAGCTCCACAAAAGAAAACTTATTTTTTAGAAGTGGTTGTTTTAAGTTTAAAATAGAAGTGGTTGCAATTTCCCTACAATAAATGCCCTTGATCGGGGTGTGAAGGGAGACATGATGAGGGTGCTTGTCACGATGGGCAAGTGGCATGATGGTCAAGCCATGAGGCACGACATGAGGTGGCTCGCCTCACGCCACCTTATGATGGGAGTAAATGAGGGTAGGTGTGGTCATAAATTGTGAGGAATGAATTGGCTTTTGTGCTACAGTTGGAGCCAACGAGTAAGGACAGGATGCAAAGAGAATGCGTTAAGGTGGACGTTTGGTAGTGTGGGTGGGCTAAATCTGCCGACAATGTTGGAATTGCGGACAAGAAAGAGAAAGAAGCGGGAAGGTCGACCTCCATTTGAGCTATGTTGTTACTAGTATGTACCCTCGAATTACCTGTTATTGCTTTTGAGGTTAATAGAAATGAGAGGGTGAAAAAAACAGAGGCAGATGCGGGATCTTAGTCCAGCAGATGGGGATAAAGAGCTCAAGCTGAACCAGTGTGTCTGGTTTGTGTTAATTCTCATGTTGAATGAGTGAGACAGAACTCAAATGGGGTGGGTATGGTGCTTGTGTCTTGATATTGAGCATCAATTTGGTAGTGCATTGGTTCAAACACAATTTCTATCCCTGTGTAGCTGGTGAGTGTTAACACCCGAGGTGAAGGAGAGATACGAGGCTCGAATGGGGTAGGCATTGTTCCTGTGTCTTTCTTCTAAGTGTCAACTTGGTATTTCATTGGGTCATACTCAATTTCTCTCCCTATTCTAGGATGGTCACCCGCACTTAGGGGTATTGGGATTGTAAGCCCAATTAAGGGCATCACTGCTGGTTCTTGTAACCATTCAATCTTGGACGTAGAGAGTAGCTTTTGGAAAGGCATGGGGTTAAAGTGGAAAGAGAGTCCTTGAGCAGTGATGAACGTTTCTTAGCTCTGAGGAGAAAGACCATTCGAGAACCAAGGGGAGCAAGATAAATCTTGTAGAGTATCCAACAATGCCATGAAAGTGGCAAGCTTTTGGAAAACTATTATCTTTTCCATGAATGCAGTGGCTCGAAATGGTTTGATGATAGGTTCAGGAATCCATGTATGGAAAACAGAGGATTAGCTTTGCCTATCAGAGGGGCATGCAAAACAAAGAATGGAAACAACGATGAGGTGGCGAGCTCGAATGTTGAGGCAGATAATAATGAGTGGAGGAATTGGCCATGTCAGAAACTAAAAAATGAAATTGCTTGTTTTTATTTTACAGGTCTTCTTAGCCTATTTATCTCTCTGGTCTCTACACGACGGGTGGTAACCCCCATGTGGATTCGGGTGTAGGTACAATAACTGGGAGACCCCAAGAAAAGGAAAATGGTGAAAGCTGAGGCAGGCAAGGGAAGCGGAGGGAAGGTGAGTCAAGTCGAAAATGCAAAAAAACCAAAGGGAAAGAGAAGGCGAAGACCAACTGATCCGGATTTATGCAGGAACGCAACAGAATAAACACATAACCATAAATACAGAGATGCAGCGGAAATAAAACTTCATTTCATTAATATCAAAGAACTGAAATTTGCTTACAGACAATGGAAATAAAACTAGCTAGGGTACTGGTAGCTATCTCTGAGAAGAGATGTGGTGGCTACCGACCTCTGAACTGCTTTACAATGAGGCGCGAGGGCCTATTTATTATTGAGAAACAATGGAGAACCCTAAACATCCCAAAAACCTAACCCTAGGAGATGAAGCGCCAAAACTATGGGCCCCATTTGGGTAAATTGGTGTTTCAACTTCCCAGGGACGTAACTTTGGCATACTATCTCCGTTTGACGCATATGATACATCATTAGAAAGCTCTATCTGAGGACTACAGCTATTGGGACGAATTTTATCAGAAAATTCATTTAGGGCCTCAAAACGGCTCCGGAAGTTCAGGACCCGAAAAAATGCTAAAAATAGTAAGCTATGCCAAAACGAAAAAACTGAAAGAGACAATGGTGGGGGCCCAAGTGGAATAGGCGGGTGACCACCAATATCCACCTGGATCACCAACAAGCAAACTCAGAGGAAGCGAGGAAGGAAAAATGACCAAGAGAATATGCAGAGCCTGTTGCATGCTTATGGTGTTGGGACGCCTCCTCAGGTAAAATCATTGATATCAGGATGGGAAAGAGACCTCAATATTGAAGTTGAGGAAGACATTCCAAACAATGAAATGAAACCAATGCTGACAAACCCAGGAAACAGAAGAGGGTGATTGAATCAATTTAAGGAGGCAATCCACCTCTACTGGACTATGAAATGTATAATGGCAAAGGCTATCATGACAATTGAGGAAGCAGGAGACGACCAAAAGGTAGCCTCTACTTTGGCTGAAATGCATAGAGACAGCCAGACAACACAACTGTGGGGACATCATCAGAATGTGCGTCTTGGACGCATGGAATGACAGCTTCAAAACCGACACCAAGTAGACATGCTCAGATCAAGTGCAAAAGATCCGGCACCTATTAAATCATCAAATGAGTCGCGATAGAAGTTTAAAATTTTTGTTTGTTGAATCATGAAGTAATTGACTAGCATTTACATTTGTAACAACATGTTAAAAGAAACAATAGATAATATAACTTACAAAGAATCTAGAGATAAAATTAAACAATTTCAGTTTTAGTTGGCTTTTAATTATTTAATGTACTACCAAACATAAAAATAGAATTTAAAAATAATAATAAAAATAATACACCTTTTATACTTGTTAATTTGATCAAATTTATATAAATATACATACTTTATTTTTATGTATTTCTTCGGTCTCAAATTACTTTTATTTTTATGTATTTTTATCGTTATGTTAATTGTTCACAGTTCTGACTAGTTCTAAGCCCTAGATTTTGTAATTGTATGCACTATAAGAATAAGGACCACTCTAATGAAACCCTCAAAGTTCAATCACTAAGAGCCTACAGACCTCTAAGAATAAACGGCCCCGAGAGTCAGACCCCTAGGATTATTGATTTTAGGCTCCGGCTTAACCTCAGTGCCACGGTAGAAGCAATCATTGTGCTAGATGAAGTCAGTGGGGGCCCTCCTTCAAACGGATTCGACTAATCGCAGGAGAAGCCGCAAAGTCCATGACTTTGCTGCTAGGCGTTTCGATGGCCCGAGTCGCTTATCAGGTTACATTCAAAGGTCCAGGTTATTTTGTCAATTCATATTAATATTAATATTAAAATTAATATTAATATTAATGTTGTAGTTGTTTTTAATGTGATTTTCAATTGAAATTTAGTATAAAAATTTGTGGTGAAATTTTAATTTGTGTTATTTAAATTAGTATTTTGATTATATAAAGATTTTATTTTTTGAAAAAAAATTAATCTTTTGAATTATGCAGAATTCACTCATCAAACTTATAATTTTAATAAATCTTTACTAAATTCTAAATCTTTACTAAATTCTAAACCAGCTAAATCAAAAAATAAATTATATATATATTTTAAAATCACACCTAAAAACAACTTTATCAACATTAAGCAGTTTATCCCCTTACGACAGGGGGTCGTTTTATCAGCTTACATCATCATTGACCGTTTATTAGCGCTATCTCTACTCTAATTGTGATTAGATTGACGCTACATCGCTGACTCGAAACGAATGGCCGCAATTGAGCTTTGCTAAAGTAGCACTCCATTTACAAAAGTGAGGGGCCGATTCTCTCACGCTAAGAACGTGGATGCGCACGTTGTGTGGACTATATATCGTTGAAAAGTTTTGCCACTGCTCGCAGCTTTAGCAAATTGAATATTTTTTGCCCAATTACAACGTATCCACAATCCACTAGCTGTACCGATCTCGAGAAGCCATGAACGGGAAGAATCAAACTGTTCCTACAGACAGTAACCCGGGGTCCATGAATCTCTAGCAGAGTTCAAGCAGGTATGCGCCGATATTCTGGGATAGGATCTAGTCTGGTTTCATTAAAGTGTTACTAATATAACTGCCTCGTGAATAGCGTGACATGCATTTAATCATTCCGAGTCAGTTGGGGAATCTCATTATATGTACACCACAGCCCAACCCAACCAATTTACACATAAGATTGCCTTATTAATGACATGGCACTAGATTGATGTATTATGAGTTCACTTAACTTCGTTGAAATTATTCTTCCTCACCTTTTTCTTTATACAACCATCAAATCAGTTTGATAATAAGTTTATACCATTGAAATTAAGAAATAAAGGCTACACACATTAAAAAATAAAGGCTGTACACATTAATTCATTTTATTAATACATTGTAGTTTAATTAGTTTTTTTTTTCTTAGAAAATCATTTAAATTTTAAAATTTTAATAAAATTTTGGAGAGATTTTTGTAAATCCAAGTTATAGCTATCAAACTTCAAGATTTTTGGTGTACTCAAGTTTATGATGGTGCTGAATCCATTTCCACCGTCAAAAATATGATTCAAACATTGCTACTCCAAAACTTCTTAAAAAAAAATTTCCAATCACTTTTGGTAATAGGGAAAATTCCTCAGCCTAGATGAACAACTCCATTAATAAATTTGTTTATTTTGAAATATAATTTTTTTAAATTTTAATTTAATTATCAATAATTATTATGTGAATAGCAAAATTTTAATTTTCATGAATAATTATTATGTAAATAGTAGAATTTTAACCTCCATAAAATATTCTAGAATTTTAGTTTTCAAGTATTAAAGATTTAAAACATTTATCATAGAAACTAGTATCATATGAACTCAGCTACATTTTTTTGGGATGTAATAGTTGTAAGTATGATATTGGCCCATAATATTGTAATAAAATTTATATATAAAACAAAAAAATTTACAAAAAAGTGAAAGTAAAAAGTCCATGGTTAAAAATCTTATTACATGTTTTTTAAAATATATATATATATATATATATATATATATATATATATATATATATATATATATATATATATATATATATTTGCTCTTTTTATTATTACTAACGATAATAATATTAATTCTTTTATTTACTTATTTTTAAAAGTGTTAAATATATTATAACATAAATATTTTGATATTTGTTATGAATTAATGGTTATCAATATTGTTTTGATAAATTTATTCTTAAAGCTACACAAAATAAATATTTTATTTGACTTTAAATAGTTAACTAAAAATTAGTGGTTATTGTTACTTTTTATTAAATAATATTATTTTCCTAACCCCTGCTAATTCTGGAACATGATGTATCTATAGCTATTTAATCTCTTGGATTGATCTATTTAAATGTTTTATTTGACTTTAAATAGTTAACTAAAAATTAGTGGTTATTGTTACTTTTTATTAAATAATATTATTTTCCTAACTCCTGCTAATTCTGGAACATGATGTATCTATAGCTATTTAATCCCATGGATTAATCTATTTATGTTACCTTGGTCAGATAAACCTTTCTAGTAGGTTCTAAACGTCTTTTTTTAACCAAAAGCATTTTATGTGGAGAGACTAATAGATCTCAATCAATAAATAGCGGAGATTCATCATTGCCCGGAAATAACTGTTGAGAACTAGTTATTAAGAACTAGCCGTTAAGACTAGTTATTAAGAACATGAAAGGGGTTTACATGATTCCTTGTTCTTGTGGAACTTCCTTTATAGGAGAAACAGGTTGATCCATTAGGGAGAGAATTCGAGAGCATGCTGCGGATATTAGACATAACCGTCCCGCACCTCAGCTCTTGCTGAGCATGTGGAAAAATCCTGCCGCCATGTTTGTATTGAAGACTCTAAAGTCATTGCTAGAGTAGATCACTTCCACCATAGGAAATTGAGAGAGGCTATCAAAATTGAGCATCATGGTAAGAATCACAACTGTAATGATAGTTGAAAATTAAGTAAGAGTTGGACCCCAGCTCTCACCAGGTAATGTCTATTTATTTTTCTTATGTTTGATTCTATTTTTAATTTATTGATTTATTTTTATTTTTCTAATATTTCTAATTAATTAATTATTTTATTTTATTTTACTTATTTATTTTATTTATTTATTAATTTTTGCCCCTCTATAATTCTTTTCTCGATATCTTTATTTAGTTGTTATTTTATTTTTATTTAGTTATATATTATTTAATTAAATTATTAATTTATTTTTATCTAATTAATTAATTAATTAATTCTTTAATTTAATTTTATTGATTAAATTAGGTTACTCATATTACCTATTATATGTTAATGAATATTTTATTTATTTAATTAATTTATTTTACTTTACTTTATTTTAATTAATTAATTTACTTATTTATTTATTTTTATTTATTAATTTATATGGTCTAATTATGTATTATTTAATTAATTTATTGGTTTATTTTTATTACTTAATTGATTTACTGATTTATTTTTATCTAAATAATTAATTATTATTATTATTATTATTATTTTAATTTTATTCTCCCTTTTACCTATTATATAATAATTTATAAATCTCCCTTTAATTAAACAAGATTTTATTTAAACAATTATTATTTTTTTAACTTACTAACTAACTTTCTAATGGCTAGTTCTTAACATCTAGTTTTAACCGCTAGTTTTTAAGAGCGAATCTTAACATCTAGTTCTTAAGAGCGAATCTTAACGTCTAGTTCTTAACATCTAGTTCTCAATGGCTATTTTCGAGCAATGATGCATCTCCACTATTTATTCATTGAGATGGACTAGTCTCTCCACCTTGTCCAGATGATGAACCACATTAAATGGTTCGAAACGTCAACCTAATCCTAATGATGTGATTAATCCAAAAATTCTTTTATCTACATTATAGATCACAAAGGTCTTAGATCTAGCATTTTATGTGATTAATCCAAAAATTGTCTCAAAAATTATTATAGATCACAAAAACCATTAATAAAAAAAAATTATCAATATTGTTAACTATTTTATATATTTTTTAATAATTGTATTAGTTATTTAGTTTAATTTTACTTAAATTTTTTAATAGATTATATTAATTTGTAATTAATTTTATATTTAATTAAATAATTGTAATTATGAGATAATTTCATTTTTCTTTATAGCAACCCAAAATCCTAAATTAATTTCATATTTAATTAAATAATTGTAATTATGAGATAATTTCATTTTGCTTTATACCAACACAAAATCCTTTTGATAAACGCGAATGGTGTGACTTCATCTCGGAGACGCAAAACGAAAATAAGTTATCCACATGGAAAGTCAAACATTGAAGGTTTCGCGATAATTTTGATAATGAAGTGTTCTTTGGAATCTTCACACTCTAAAATGCTTTTTTTTCTTGTTTAAATAAGGTTTGTTAATTTTAAAATTTTTATAGGTATATTTCTTTTGGAATAGAAATATTAACCGATCGACGAGAGTTAATAAAGACATGACATTTGTAATGGCGGCTGGTTTTATTTTTGAAGAATAGGATTCGTTTCACAGGCTACGTCGTTGTCGTATTCAAGCATCGAATGGTCCTTGTTCTTATTAAATGTTTTTGGTTTGTTTCAATAGTTGTTTGCACTGTGCTTCTTTACGTGTTTTACACGTTATTTTATCTTTGTAAACAAAACTCTTTGCAGGTTGTTTTCCAGATATTTCAAGGTATAGATGTTCGGTGAGAGCTCAGACACGGAGGATAATGATGATTTACGCTCTGTCCAGATCAACGTCTACGAAGAAAGGAGAAAAATGATTTTGGCATGATGAAGCAACGCTAGATGTCCTCTTTGAATGACGATTTAGGAATACCACAAACTAAATGAAATATAAGAACTCGAGGTTTATACAAGTGGTGGTTTATATCTGATCATCAATTTTGGAACTAAAGTTTGAAGAAGTTTTAAGAATAATTCTAAATTTGGCTAGAAATTGAATTTTTTTGCAAAATGAAAGTGCTTTTTGATTAAAGATAGCAGAAAGTGATGTAGTAGAAATCAAAGTTTACTATCGATGGTTGTTTAAGGTTGGAAACTAACCAAGTCATGCTCATAGAACATGAATATGTCTCTTGCTACAACTTTGAATCTAGCTATGACTGACTCTTGTTCTAGGGTCTAACAATTGGCTCTGGTTCAAGTTGTGGCTCATGCTTGGTTAATGTTTCTTCGAAGTTGGTAGTTGATCATCAATTCCCCCCATTAGAGACAAGGCGAGAAGATGAAGATATATGCAATGCAAGACCTATCAATACTCTAGAACAAACTTTATGGTATGATCGATATACCTTCTTGGAAGTTGAAAACCATTGCCAAGAAGTTATCCATCCAAGGTGAATATTTTTTCTTGCAGGAGTCTATGTCTAGAGAAACTGTCTGAATGATGACTGTGTTTTCCACAATGCTGATAAGGGTGAAGATCAAAACACTGATCTTTCACATGGCCAACCTGATCACAATGTTGCCATTTGACAATATGACTTAGTGTCTGTGGAAGAGGAGCAAGTGAAGTTGAGTTTTCTTAAAGAAACCCAACATTTTGAAACTTAATGGGTTTTTAATAGTGTGCGATGTGAAAGGGAACATCCTTGTCATATGCAAGGCTAGTTCAGTTCTTGGTGTAGGTACATCCTTACGAAGGTTTGATGATGGAATTGAGAAGTACAACCTGAACCTCTGTATCTTCATACAAATATGCTCTTGAAAATGCTATCACTTATCTGATTAAGTGTTGGTTTCTTATATAAGTCTCTCTCAAACTCAAAAAGAACATTTTTCTGAACAAAAAAAAGTTCATAATGTTGGTTCTTCTCATGCAACTCATTTGATTGTAGTTGTGACTCAAGTTGGAGAAACTTAATCTTCTTTTGTGTATGTTGTAGACATATTTTAATATTAGCAAGAATGGATTTACCGATTTTGACTTTGTTGTGTACATATTTAGCAAATGAAAGGTGTCAAATTCAACAAAAAAATACACTATGCATAAATAAATAGATATATCATGATGTTCCATAATTTCTATGTTTTCAGATAGCAATGGTTAATCCAATCTTGATCATAGGGAAGACCAACTTTCATTGTGCTATTTTAATATGAATTATGGAAACTATTTAATTTTACCACCTACAATAAAATAATTATTGAAAAGTGAATGACCAAAAAAGTTATTGGGATATTGCAGTGAAATCAATATACAATGTTGTTTCTTTCCAAATCACAAATGAAAAGAGGTTGTAAGTAATTGTGCTAGGAGTTGGTCATATAAAACTATCTTCACTTCCACCATCTAGTCCCAGTGCTCATGGCCACTTGCCTTGTCCAACATAGGAAAATAATTGTTTTTCTTGCTCGATAGCTCTTCATCAAACTCTTTTTTTTTAATGCATTTGTTGAAATCCAGTTTGTAAGATATTAATAAATAGGTCTTTCTTGTAATAGTTATGCTTTAAAAAAACTAATGGCAAGCTCGCATATGTAAACATGCATGCTAATGCTTTGAAGAGGGATTGGTATACTTGTCAAAACAATAATGCTTCTTGAAAATTACTATGCAAACTTTTGAACTTGAATGTAAAAATGTCCAAAAATGTTTACTATAAATTTCATCTGAATACATATCAAAGCAACAATAGCGCAATGCAAGAACCTTTTTACCAATCACAACTTCAACGTACACAAATCTGAATCAACTACACATAACCAAAAAGAAGAGCTAGACTTCACCACATATCAATGCCTAAGAAAACGAAAAGAAACATAGGGGGAGAATTCATTCGGTTGCAATTTAAAGGCTCAGAATTGGGACACGTGTAAGGAAAAAAAATGGGCAGGTGTTCAAACAATGAAGGCAACCGATTAGCCCAACGCTAAGCCTTATTGAAGCCACTCTTGTTCACATAATGATATAAATAAAACATGGCATCCTAGTGTTGCAAGTATTACTTAATTGGTGGTTTTGATTGCCTTCTCTACAAATTGAGAGTGTAACATTAGGCTTCTTTACCAAATTTAGTGCATATTTATAGCATTTTTTTAGACTAGTAGTTATCTAACTAAGTTGTACATTAAATGTCCACATTACATTAGATTAAAATACGAAAAACAAGATATACGCCACCCACCACTAACATCCATGTCTCTGGTTATTCAAATTTATTTGTCGTATATACAAAAAATGCATAAGCAGGAATCTCTAAACCAGAAGCAATAAATTAAATATGTTAATGGATTACACATATCTTGAACCCAGGATGTTTCATAGAATTGTTGGGAAGGAGTGGCGTTGTCCATGAGACTTTCCTCCTAGCCAAAAGTATTGTGAATGACACATGCACAAGGGTTTTCCTCATTTAATAAATCCTTCGAATGACATCAAACTTCCATTAATACGAGTGTCAGGAATTTTACCGATCAAACTTTGGTGACGGGACCTACTTCATTCTCCGTTACAAAAATAATGTGATGCATTTCATAATGAGCTTGACAAAGGTTATAGCAACTTGTGCCTGCTGGTAACTAGAACAACAAAATGAACCCAAGCTAGAATTAGGGGAATTTTGAGGCCTAAAATGAGCTTTTTAAGGAAAACAATAAAATAATAGTTAAAATATTAAAATAAGGCATATGATTTTTTAAAGAAAAGGAAAAGAAACTGTTTTTTTTTTAACTATATTTTTGACTTATCTCCATATAGGTTCACTCAAATTTCAAAATTAGATACTTGCTAGATGTGTAATTAAATTTCACATCCAATGAGTACCCACTATGCATACTTCTGAGTAGAATGAGGTCTAAAGAAAATTGAAAATACATGAAAAATGTGTGTTTGTTGGAATATTGAGAATTCCAAACAAACAATGGAGAGAATAAACTTCCCTCTACAACACAGAGAAGTTTAAAACAATAATTTGTTTGGAGACAGAGATGGCATGAAAATGCTTTCTTCTATTGCTTTAACAGAACTTAAAAAAAAAACTATTACAAGAGTCTTCCTCAATGGAGGGATTCACAAAATACTACCAAGACTGCTACAGATGCAGTGCTCAGAAAATATTCACTGTTCTCTCAAAAACAATACTCTGTCTTCATACAGTCAACACACTACTGTGTATTTCATTCTACCCGCGCTGTTGTGCGAAAAAAATGCAATACAATTACATTCTACAGGCTCACAGACCTTTTCCCTTTATATGCCGCACATATGAATTAAAACATTACAAACTACGTATAAAAATTATTACAAAGAAATAAAATCAAATTACAAAGGAAAACCTTTGCGAGACTTTAAAAATTCAAATGCACGACGTGCGAGTGGGGACCTCATCGCAGTCGGCGGATCAACGGTGTCAAACAAAAACTTGCGATTGCGATTGGATTACGGGCGCGATCCAACTATTAAATATAATGTAACACCTCCATCGGGTCCACGCTTTACAATAAACGAACCACAAACAAAAAGTTCTGATTGCAATTGATCAACCAGATGCGATGACCATATAAAACATCGGACATAGAGCAATCGGGTCCGAACTTCAACAATGTGCGATTAGGCCTTGTTCAAAAATGTTCCGATTGCCGATCCAAAAACGGATGCGATTCAACTTATTAACTCTGGCCTATACCTGGATTGGGTCCGCCACTTTCAAAGTGAAATCGGGCCCAACACTTAAGAGCTTCCGATTGCGATTGAGAACCCGGATGCGATTGGCAATAAACTGTCGTGTATAACACGATCGGGTCCAGGACTTCAATCGGAGCATATAACTAAACTCCGCCGATTGAACTTTGCGATTCAAGACTTACGATTCCATTGAGACTTCGCCACGTGGTCAAGTGGACCCACGGGCCTCCGCTGCTGTGGGGGGGCGATTTTAATATATATTTTGGTTTTATGTTTTATATAACCATTCTGCTTGCGGAACTCTACACATCCACAAGACATTTGAACCATGATTCATATACATTGTGATTTGTGACTGCGATTGGATCGCATCGCATCGTAGAACTCCTCATCAAAAAGACACTTCAAAAACTTTGGTTGTTTTACTCATTTTGGTTGTTGAGGGTTTTAAATGCCCGAAACGATTGTTTTTAATTTACTATGGTCCTCCGTAGAACAGATCTACGGGAAATATTTGTTCCTTTGTTAAAATGACTTCGCCCATCATCCATTTTAATTCTCCTCTGCAATACTTGGCTGCGGCCCATCAACATTTAATTATTCCTTACAGTTTCTCCATCCTTCTTAAATACACAGTGCTGTGCACTCTTTCTCCTCTGCTGCCCCTGTACTCTTTTCTTCTGCTCAAAGGCACGCAGATGACTTTAATATTTTCAACACTCCCCCTTAAAGTCAGCTGCTGGGTTATCCATCATACCCAAGCATTTTCTTAGAAATTCAAATGTCTTCTGTCCCAATGGCTTTGTTAGAATGTCTGCATATTGCTCCTCTGTTTTACAATGCTGTATAACAACTTCACCATTGTTCACCAATTCTCTGATATAATGAAACTTTGTATCTATGTGCTTCGTTATTTTATGAAACACAGAATTATTTAACAATTCAATAGGTGAGCTATTGTCACAATAAATCACTGTCCCTTTTACCTGTTCTTGGCATAAGCTTCTCAACATTCTTCTCATCCAAATTGCTTGACACGCTGCTGCTGTAGCTGCCACATATTCTGCCTCTGCTGTAGATAATGCTACAATCGGCTGTTTCTTAGAAGCCCATGAAATGGCTCCTGAACCCATACGAAAAACATAACCGGAAGTGCTCTTCCGATCATCTACACTTCCAGCCCAATCACTGTCAGTGTAACCAACTAATTCTGAATTTTTTGAAGCAGTATATAAAATGCCAAATCCTTTTGTTCCTTTAACATACCTCAAAATTATTTTTGTTGCTTGCCAATGTGCTTCTTTTGGCTTCTCCATAAATCTGGAAATTAGACTAACAGCATGCATAATATCCGTCCTAGTTGCAGTCAAATACATGAGGCTGCCAACTATGATTTTATACAAACTTGAATCAAAATCCTTACTGTTGTCATCTTTACTCAACTTCAATCCCATTACTGTGGGAGTAATTGCAGCTTTGCACTCCCGCATGTTAAATCTTTCTAAAACTTGATTCACATACTTTTCTTGAGAAATAAAAATTCCTTTTTCACTTTGTTATACTTCTATTCCCAAGAAGTATCTCAACAAACCCATGTTAGTCATTTCAAATTCATCTTTCATGATTGTTTCAAAATTCTCAACAAGATAATCATCATTACCTGTAAAAATTAGATCGTCAACATACAAAACAACAATGAGCATCTTACCATCCTTTTCTTTGATGTAGAGGGTGGGTTCTCCCTCACATTTTTCAAATCCATTTTCGAGTAGATAGAAGTCTATCCTACTGTACCACGCTCTTGGTGCTTGCTTCATCCCATAAAGAGCTTTCTTCAATTTGCAGACCTTATGCTCTTGGCCTTTCTTCTCATATCCAAGAGGTTGTTCCACATATACCTCTTCCATTAAAACTCCATTTAAAAATGTAGATTTTACATCCATTTGGTATACTTTCCATTTGTTTTGTGCTGCTATGGACAACACTGCTCTTACTGTCTCCATTCTTGCAACTGGTGCAAAAGTTTCTTCATAATCAATCCCTTGCTTCTGCTTATATCTTTTGACAACAAGTCTGGCCTTGTGTCTTTCTATTTTTCCTTCAGCATTGCTTTTGGTATTATAGACCCATTTAACTCCAATGACTTCCTTTCCTTCTAGGAGATCAACCAACTCCCATGTTTTGTTCTTCTATGTGGCTTTAATTTCATCATCCATAGTTTCTATCCATTTTCTATCTTTAATAGCATCTTCAAAATGAATAGGATCATCAACTTGACAATACAAAGCAAATAGGGAATTCATACCTTCATCTGCTGCTCCTTGCTCATAGATTTCTCTAAGACTTCTGAACTTTGTTCCTCTTTCACTTGGTGTAGCTGTGCTTGATGAAGCACTCAATTCTGCTCCATGTGGTGTGCTCAGTGAACCACTGCCGCTTCTTCTCAAGGGTGTTCTAGCTACTGCTTAAGGCGTCCCTTGCTGGCCTTGCGCTGCTAGAGGTTGTGCAATGGATGGGTTGTTGATTTCAACCACATCTCCCTCATCTTCATCATGAGATAAACAGTTTTTGACATTAACTGTTTTCTCAATGCTTCCATCCCATGCTTCCTCTTCAATAAATTGCACATCTCTGCTTATCACAAACTTCTTTGTGGATGGGTTATACAGTCTATATCCTTTGGAATCTTCACAATATCCAAGGAAAATTCACTTCTCCCCCTTACTATCCAATTTATTTCTCAATTTATCTGGAATGTGTGCATATGCCACACATCCAAAAACTCTCATGTGGGTGACTCCCTCTTTTCTGCCACTCCACGCTTATTCTGGAACTTTTTTCATCACCGCTTTTGTGGGGCATCTATTCAAAATATACACAACACCGTTTTCTACTTCTGCCCAATATTCATTCGGCAAGTGTTTTTCCTTTAGCATACTTCTCACCATTTCCATTATGGTTCAATTCTTCCTTTCAGAAACTCCATTATGTTGCGGTGTGTACCTTGTGGTAAAGTGCTTGTGTATGTCGTTCTCTCTGCAAAAACGCAGAAATTCTTTTGATATATATTCTCCTCCTCTATCGGTTCTGAGAACTTTAATGTGCAGTCTACTCTGTTTCTCTACAAGAGCTTTAAAATGGCGAAATTTCTGAAAGACTTCACTCTTATATTTCAAAAAATAAACCCACACTTTTCTTGTGAAATCATCTATGAAGGTCAACATGTAATTTCCTGAAACAGATGCTGTTTGCATCGGCCCACACAAATCTGAGTGGATTATCTCCAAAGGTGCTTTCGCCCTTATGCCTTTTCCTGATGGAAAATTTTCTCTGTGTTGTTTTCCCAAGATGCATCCTTCACATAGGTTGTCAGGCTTCTCAATCAATGGTAAACCTTTTACCATTCTTTTTCTGTGCAACAAATTTAATCCTCCGAAATTGAGATGTCCAAATCTCAAGTGCCATAACCAATTTTCATCTTTAGCTTCCTTTTGAAAGGATTCTTGTGTTACAGCTGCTACACACTTTCCTTTTCCCTTCAATTCAATGTTGAGCTTGAGCGGAAACATTCTATTGCTGGTCATTTGTATTTCAGCAATGATTTTCTTGCTTGGAGGTATATCTTTAATCATGCACACATCATCTTTAAAAACCACATTGTAACCTTTGTCTATGAGCTGTCCAACGCTCAAAAGATTACATTTCATACCTGGAACATAATACACATCCTGAACAAATTTTTGCTCACCATTTCTTGCTCGAATACTAACTCTTCCTTTCCCTTTGACAGAGGTTTTAGTATCAGTCCCTGTGGTCACTTCAAATTTAATATCTTCATCTAGACTGGAAAACATTGCTTTGTTTCTAGTCATGTGATTACTACAACCTGAATCTAAGAACCAAACATCATCTTCTCTATCTTGTGCTACATTACAAGCTAACAGCACATTACTTGGGTTCTTTTCTTCTTTTGATACATTAGCATTTTTCTTATTCTTCATGTCATTTTGCTTCTTTCTACATTCATTGGCATAGTGCCCATATTTTTTGCAATAATGACATTGGACATTGGATTTGTCATACCTTTGTCCATGAGCATGTTGGTGTTGATGTCCACCTTGCTGGCTATTGCCTTGGCCGTGGCTCTGATTCTGACTGTTGCTCCTTCCATGTGAATGTGAAGGGCTGTTCCTTCCACCTCTATTCTGGCTTCTGCCTCTTCCTCTTCCTTTTCCTTGACCTCTTCCTCTTCCTGAAGGCATCTGGGTCTTGAAGGCGTGCTCAAGAGATGAATGTTCATCTCTGCTCAATATCTGTTCATGAGTTATCAGCGAGGCATGAAGTTCATCCACTGTGAAATGTGAGAGATCTTTGGTCTCTTCTATGGTGGTAACAATAACATCAAACTTTGAAGGTAATATCCTCAAAAGTTTCTCTAAAATCCTTCTTTCTTCAAGAGTTTCTCCATGGGATCTTATTTGATTTACAATCCCAATCACATGTGTAAAAAATATGTCTACATTATCTGACTCTTTCATGCAAAGAATTTCAAAATCTCTTCTCAGCAACTGAAGTTTTTCTATCTTAACTTTCTCCATACCTTGATAGGCTACTTTCAGAGTTTCCCATGCCTCCTTGGATCTTTTAGTTGCTACTATCCTTGGAAACACACTCTCATTTACTGCTTGATACAATAAGAAGAGAGCTTTAGCATCTTTCTTTCTATTGCTCTTCAATAAGTCCTTCTCTGCTTGAGTTAAGGCATTAAAATCCTACTCATCAGCTGGTTCTGTAAAACCATCTTCTACAAGTTCCCATAGGTCTTGTGAAACAAACAGGGCTCTCATGGTAATTACCTAATAATCATAGTTCTTTCCATTAAAATTTGGAAGCTGAACATTTCCAATGTTCATTCCAGTACTCGGTCCAACCATTGCTCTTAAACTGAACTCTGAACTTAAACAAACTGTCTTTCCTTTTTCTGAAAGAACAAACTCTTTTAAAGAAAAAAAAACAACTCTGTTATCTTTGAGAAATACCTGAACTTTGACCTCTGTTGAGCTTTCACACTACTGGAGAAAACACTGCAACAAGTTTTCTTCTTCTTCAGCTTCTTTGAAACCTTCAAAGAGCCTAAACTAGCTCTGATACCATGTTGGAATACTGAGAATTCCAAACAAACAGTGGAGAGAATAAACTCCCCTCTACAACACAGAGAAGTTTAAAAAAATAATTTGCTTGGAGACAGAGATGGCATGAAAATGATTTCTTCTATTGCTTTAACAGAACTTTAAAAAAAAACTATTACCAGAGTCTTCCTCAATGGAGGGATTCACAAAATACTACCAAGACTGCTACAGACGCAGTTCTCAGAAAATATTCACTGTTCTCTCAAAAACAATACTCTGTCTTCATACATTCAACACACTGCTGTGAATTTCATTCTACCCGTGCTACTGTGCGAAAACAATGCAATACAATTACATTCTACAGGCTCACAGACCTTTTCCCTTTATATGCCGCGCATATGAATTAAAACATTACAAACTACGTATAAAACTTATTACAAAATTACAAAGGAAAACCTTTGCGAGACTTTAAAAATTCAAATGCACGACGTGCGAGTGGGGGCCACATCGCAGTCGGCGGATCGGCGGTGTCAAACAAAAACTTGTGATTACGATTGGATTGTGGGCGCGATCCAACTATTAAATATAATGTAACACCTCCATCGGGTCCGTGCTTTACAATAAACGAACCACAAACAAAAAGTTCCGATTGTGATTGATCAACCGGATGCGATGACCATATAAAACATGACACATAGAGAAATCGGGTTCGAACTTCAACAATGTGCGATAGGGCCTCGTTCAAAAATGTTCCGATTGCCGATCCAAAAATCGATGCGATTCAACTTATTAACTCCGGCCTATACCTCGATCGGGTCCGCCACTTTCAAAGTGCAATCGGGCCCAACACTTAAGAGCTTCCGATTGCGATTGAGAACCCGGATGCGATTGGCAATAAACTGTGGTATATAACACGATCGGGTCTGGGACTTCAATTAGAGCACATAACTAAACTCCGCTGATTGAACTTTGTGATTCAAGACTTGCGATTCCATTGAGACTTCGCCACGTGGTCAAGTGGACCCACGGGCCTCCGCTGCTGTGGGGGGGCGATTTTAATATATATTTTGGTTGTATGTTTTATATAACCATTCCACTTGCAGAACTCTACACATCCACAAGACATTTGAATCATGATTCATATACATTGCGATTTGTGGTTGCGATTGGATTGCATCGCATCATAAAACTCCTCATCAACAAGACACTTCAAAAACTTTGGCTGTTTTATTCATTTTGGTTGTTGAGGGTTTTAAATGCCCAAAACGACTGTTTTTAATTTACTCTGCTCCTTCGTAGAACAGATCTACGGGAAATCTTTGTTCCTCTGTTAAAATGACTTCGCCCATCATCCATTTTAATTCTCCTCTACAATACTTGGCTGCGGCCCATCAACATTTAATTCTTCCTTACAATTTCTCCATCCTTCTTAAATACACAGTGCTGTGCACTCTTTCTCCTCTGCTACCCCTGTACTCTTTTCTTCTGCTCAAAGGCACGCAGATGACTTTAATATTTTCAACAGTGTTGAAAATGTATTTTTCATGTATTTTCATTTTTCTTCGATGTGGATATACTAAGAGTATGCAAGGTGAGTACTCATTAATTGCAGCATTTAATTTCACATCCAACAAGTTTCTACTCTTAAAATTTGTGTGAATCTACAAGGAGATAAGTCATAAATGCAAAAAATAGAGTAGTTTTATTTTTTTCCCTCCAAAATATTTTCCCCTAGGGTGATATCACCATCTTTAGTCTTATTAATTCTTTTAAAGTTAATTTTTTTATTACATTTTTCATTTTGAGGCCCATTTTTACCTCAAAATTTCCTAATGTGACTTTTAAATGTAGAATGAGTTATTGTGTATACTTTTGAAATGACCCCAAATTCCATAGTTATGCAATTAGTCAAATGAAGCTAGCTTGAAAGACACTCTAATATAATTCACTCTATGAGGTAAGAGATAACACCTCTATCTCATTTCTCTACATGCCCATCTCAAAGTGTAAAAAAAAGTCATCATTTTCTAAGATCCCGACTCAGATTGAACCATAGATTTTTTTCCCTTAGATTTTAAATCTAATCGTTTTATTCACTGATTTATAGATTTAAATGACATGTTACATTATTTTTAGAGAAATGGGTCTTGCGCCTAGAGGAATGAGCCACAAAAATAAGGTTATGGTGACCTAAGAGTGAACAATAAGGAGTTATTACTAGGATATAGGATAATTGCAGACATGAAGACACATATAGGGCATGAGAAGACTAATCAGGGATAGTTTGTAACACACCTCTCCTGTCACATCTACCCACTTTCATTGGCTTACCCGGGGTAATGATGAGATGAGGGGTTGTTACGACAAGAATTGACCTCCTAGGTGATCTTGAGGAAACAGAGTCAACAAAACATACCTTACTGAGTTCCCTTAGGTGCCTCAGGATCCTCCAAGAATATCCCAACCCCTCCAGGTGTCCATCCCCTAAGCTAACTTAGCTTTTCCCTAAGATAGAGCCCCATTTTCTCCTTTTCCAAAGCCTCCATGTGACTAAAAAATCATAGTCACTCCCGTATACCTATATCAATGCAAATGTGACCTTTTTTTCTCAGTGTTATGCCAATGACTACGAAATTTAAGGCTAGTTTTAAGGGCTATGGATGAGATTCTCCATAGAAATCCATATAACTTCCAAAAATCATGAAATACTTGAAAACAATGATTATAAACCCAAAACTGAAACCGAGACTAACCCCAACTATCCCCAACCGAGACTACCATTCTATCAAACACTTGGCAATAATGTAAGATACATGTCATGAATACAAGACTGAGCATAAGGGAATGGAATTTCAATGAGACTTAACAAGAATGATTGCCACCCTCTCTCTTTAGTTTTCTTTATATCAATTAGGTATTACATCCATTATTCTTTCAGTTACAAGTGAAAACATGAAATGAATGACGAATAGAACCAGTCACATAACCATGCTTACAACCAACATATAACCACATAAATAACCATAAGATAACATCCAATACAACCAAATAATAGCAATTAAAAATCCAAGCTTAGCTTTCATTAAACATAGGCAAGATCAAACCAAGTTCAGGACCTCTATGTACCACCTAACCATAGACATGGTTGAACCAAATATTTCTTTGAGACGCCATATTTCAAGCATGAATGTGGTATCTCATGGATAAAAAAATCCAAATATGACCAAGGGAATCTAGAGGTTAAACCACTTCCATCCTCACCATAATGTGATCTCACCTAAACCGGCACCAATATCACTAAAAAAAACTGAGCATGGAATGCCTTTGTATCTCATTACTATCCTTGAGGTATCTTTTGTCTCCTTGTCTCTAGGATTTACCGCGATCCACATGAGATCACTAGGCCATAAGCGAGACACTACCCTTAGGCTTTACTGTGTATCCCGCCAAAATTGGTCAAGAGATTCATAAGCCTTTAGGAATGTTCCTCAGACCACCTTTGCCCTAGATTTTGAAACCATTTGATAATTCCCAAGCTCAAAACTGAGAAAATCCCATCACACCATGACTATCTGGAAAAAGGCAAGGAAATGCTCAATACCACTGTCAAAACCGGACAAAACCATGCCACCAACAACAAAAGAACAAATACCAACATGCACATGCCATGCATGAAAAAACCAACTAGGAAATCATACATGCAATCTGTTACCTGCAAGTTTTCCTGCGGAAGATGCTTTATCCTGCTCTTCCTTTCTTGATATTTTCTTTCCTTTCCTTGTCCTTCCTTTTCTTTCTTTTACTTTCCTTTTCTTGATTGATATCCTTATCATCTTGGTTCTCTTCTTCTCTCTAAGTGTAATTCTGAAAATGAAGTGAAAAAGAGCTACCAACTGATGCTTTGGGGTCTTGTTATCATTCATGCCTCTCATTTCTTCAATTTCCATTATTTTCCTTCAATTTACTCCTCACATGCAACATGTGAACTTTCACCTTCTTTTTCTCCTAAGTTCCTTTATTTTCATATAAAATGTTACAAAATACTTTTCTGACTTTTTTAATGCCTTAGCCATTTCCTTTGCCAATTTCCCCTTAGACATAAACACATCCAATGATCCCCAATAGTATATATTTGCCCAACATTCAGCTTGGAATACGTGTCCCTTAACCGTGGTCATATTTTTTCCTTTAATGACTTTTATTACATGAATTATTGTCACTGTTAGTTAAAAATTTTAATGATGGAAAATTATCTTAAATTTAAAAAACCTTATTGAATTTTACTAGTCCCTAATATAATGGTAAAATAGTTTTTGATATCAGTAAAAATATTCAAATTTCAAATTATTTTATATATAGTTTCTATACAATTCTTGGGATCTTTAAGGTAAAAATGTAATATTCCAAATAGGAAAATGACAACAATAAAAAGCATACAAAGACTAAATCTACAACAATATGGAAAACACATTAAAAACACCATGAAAATAGGCAGAAATGTTGAGCCATTTTATTAAAATACTGAAGATGAAAAATAAGTACAATGCTAAAAAAGATAGCACTCTAGCTAGCTAAGCTGGCTGGAATGGCCCTCAGATTCTGCCACCAAAAAAATTACTCTACTGCTACTCTGTTAGATTCTCCCTCTGTGCTGCCTTGTTAGAAATATTGCTGCTCATTGAATAGTGATGCGTAGATGAGGCTGATCTAGTGCTAAAAAAATGTAGGGATTTGGACACTGGACTCAACTTCAAAAAACCATAAAAACCCAAAAAGGATTTTTGGAAAGGCTGACCACGGAAAATCACCCTCCTAGGGTTTGAAAACACACAATTGTTGGGTATGCAGAGCTATGGGATGAATTGATAGAGAAAATTGTTGCAACTTCTCCCGAAAGCTTAAATATTGAAGGGTTGATCCCCTCACTAGATTCTAAGTATAAATGCATTGGAATTTCTCCCTCTCCAGAACCCCTCTGTTGTTGGACTGCATAAATCACTGGATGATTGTGCTGCTATCGGAGGGACTAGATGTGGCCTGATGCCAAGATATTGAATCTACTCTCATCAAACAATAAAAATCCTCTCCTTAGTGGGCACTCGAAGTCCCCCGAGGATTAGGTTGGGATCTCCGCTCAGAGACACCTGTGTGCTTAACAACATTGTAGCCTTGGCTAAACAACTCAATTCATAAAGGTCAAAAAATCAGAATATTCAAGAATGATTTCCATGGCTGCTCTCACCCCCTTCTAATTCTTGTAATACCCTTACATCCTTGGGTCTACTCATTAACTACGTTGCTACTTGGCAGCTTGGCTTTCACACTTGTTGCAGATCCTTGGGTCCTCTCATTAACTGTGCTACTACTTCACCCCTTGGCTTTCACACTTGTTGTGCTGCCCTCTTGGCCTCTTGGCCCCACAAGGGTTGCGTTTTCCATGTTAGCTCTAAAAAAATCATTTTATTATAACTATTGGGCTTATGGGTCTCTTCACCCTTTTATTTACCTATTGAACTTAAGAAAAACAAACATGGAAAAAATTAAAATTTCTCATTATCTGTCATCTAATTAGGAATATTATAGTCCTCCCCGCCAAAACATTACTTGTCCTCAAGCAACTGCAAAGATGGATGTTGCAACATTTTCTCCCCCTCCTAACTGGAATCCTCATCCCGAAGCTTCCTCCATCTGATCAAATATTATTTGACTACCCTGATTCTTAGATGCCTCTCCCAAGTGTCTAAAATGGCCTCCAAATGTAAAACCAAATGCCCCTCATCATCAATAGGCAGGAGTTCCCTAGTGGCAACCACCTCCTGCCCAAGAGCCTTTTTCACACATGAGACGAGAAAAATGTTGTGGATCCTACTCCGAGTTGGCAACTCCAACTCATATACTACCTCCCCAGCACATCGGATCACTATGTATGGCCCATAAAAGTGGGGTTTGAGCTTCTTAGCTCCCTTCTGCTTCAGCATTTAATGATTGTATGACTGAAGACGGAGGTAGACCAAATCATCTACCTCAAACTGCCTCTCCACGCGGCCTCAATCTACAAAAAACTTATGTTGGTTCTGTGATGTAGGCAGGTTTTCCTTGAGAGCATGGAGTATGTCTGGGCTCTCCTGGATCCAGGAATTGGCCCTAGTATCCTTACTTTCTCTAAACATCACATCATCAAAGGTTAAAGCATCATAACCATATAAAGCAAAAAACAAAGTCATATCGATTGGCATGTGATATGTTGTGTTGTACCAATATTCTCCCAAGTGAAGTGAATGCAACCATGCCCTCTGTTGCCCTGAGACATAGTTATGCAAGTAACCTTCCATCCACTTGTTTAATATCTTTGTTTGTCCATCTTTCTATGGGTGATAACTGGTACTGGGTGTCAACTTGGTACCCACCAATCGAAAAAATATCCTGCCAAAAGCTGTGCATGAAATGACTATCCTTGTCACTGACTATGGTCTTGGGAATACCACGAAGCTTGAAGACATCTCGGAAAAAAAATTCGGCCACTTGTGAAGCATTATAACGTGCATATATGGTGAAGAAGTGTGCATACTTCATTATCCGATCAATAACCACATAGATACAATCCTTTCCCTGCACCATAGGAAAACCCGTGATGAAATCCATGGAAATGTTCTCGCACTTCCCCTTAGGAATGGGGAGGGCTATAATGATCCCACAGGATTGCTCAACTCCCCTTTATTCCTCTACTCCATGACATGCCAGAGCATGTTCTCCTTGAGGCCTCTCCATGAGAACCTATCCCTTATGGCTCGGTATGTTTTGGTGAACCCATGATGCCCTAAAAGTGGTGAGTCATGTGTTGTGTGCAAGATCTTCTCCTTGAGCCGAGAGGCCCCTGTCAAGAAAATCATGTCCCTATAATATATGTCTTCATCCATCACCTGATACCATTCATTTTTCACATTTCCATCCAACACCTCACAACCGAATCAGTCCTTGGAATAAGCCACCAATAGTTGAGCCCTCCAATCTGCATCAAGACTCATGAAAGACAGCGTTGCTGGCCTCCGGAACAAGGGAGCTGCCACCAAATTGTTCTTCCCTTTGAAATACTCTATGTCCAAATCGTAGTCCTAGATTTTTCTATCCCACTTCTGCTGTCTCTTTTGCAAATGTTTCTACTCAAGGAAGAACTAGAGACTGTTGTGGTCTGTCCTTACCTAAAATCTGTTACCCACCAAATATTGCCAGAACTTGGGCAATGCATGCATGATGGCCAAAATATCTTTGTTGTATATCGAATAAAACCTCTCATGCAGCAATCGCTTCTGAATCTTGAAAGCTATAGGATGCCCCCTACATCAGAAATACGCCAACTCACTCTCCTGAAGCATCACTTTCCAACACAAAAGGATGCATGAAATTCGGTAATGAAAACATCGGACAACTGCTCAATGCCTCCTTGATTTTATCAAAGGCCCTCTGTGCAGTGCCTATCCAAAAAAGGCCCTTTCTTGGTGAGGTCCCTGAGGGGTGCTACAAGCTGTGAAAACCCCTTGAAAACTTCTTATAATAGGTGAAAATGCCTACAATCCTGAATTTTTTTTCACATTCTTTAGTTCCTGCCAATCCCGAATGGCCCGAATGTTCTCCTCATGGACCCTTAATCCATCCACTCTAATGATATTCTCTAGTTATATCATCTCTATAAGTCAAAATTCACACTTGGATAGCTTGGCATAGAAATGCTGCTCCTCCAACATACACAATACAACATCAATATGTTGCAAATGTTCCTCCCATGTGTGGCTATAGATGAAAATTTCGTTAAATAATACCAACACAAACTTCCTCAACTAACCATTGAATATGTGGTTCATACAAGTCTGGAAAGTGGTCGGAGCATTGGTCAGCCCAAGGGGCATCACCAAGAACTCAAAGCGGCCATAGTGGCATCTAAACGTAGTCTTGAGGACATGATGGTACCTTACCTTGATCTAATGGTACCTCGACCTCAGATCGATCTTGGAAAAGAACTTAGATCCCCTCAACTCATCTATTATGTCATCAATCCTAGTAATGGGGTATCATTTCTTCATGTTTTTCTTATTCAGAGCCCTGTAGTTGATGCAAATCCATAAGGTGTCATCCTTCTTCTTCACCAACACTATGGAAGAATCAAAGGGGCTAGTGTTGGGTCCGATGTGTCCTAATGCCAAGATCTCATGGATGGCTCTTTCAATATCATCCATTGAGGCCTTAGGGTGCCTATAGGGAGTGGTGATCACTGCTTGGATCCCCTACTCCAACTCAATAGTGTGCTCGAACCATCTGTCTGGTGGTCGCCCCAGTGGTATCTCCCTAAAGACTATGGGGTAGTAGAAAAATATAGACTACACATCATGGTGTACAGACTACCCTATGACTCATGCCTCCAAAATGTGAAGCTCTACTACCCACTCTATGTCCCCCTTCCAGAAATGTTCCTCCATCCGGTGTACTGAGACTGTCTGGGGTGGATATGTGTGCATGCCTTTGATCATCTGGTGCTTCCATCTATTCTTGTCTATCCACTCCATCTCCAATGTCTCCCAATCTATAGTGAATTTTCTCATTGTAATCAGCCACTGCACACCCAATATCACATTGGTTTCTGGGATGTCAACCACAAAAAATGATCCGTCATCGTATATGTTCCCATGGTTACCACTAATGTTGGAACGTATCTCATGCACTGCATGGTCCTGGATCCTAGAACCAATACATAGAATCCATCAAAAATCTTTGTTGGTATGCCCCTCCTCTTCACTAGTTGAGTATCAAAGAAATTATGTGTGCCCCCACTCTCCACCAATATCGTAACACGCTGCCCTTAGACCATGCCTCAGACTCTCATTGTCAAATACTTGGGAACTCCTTGCAAGGATGTAAGGACCCCTCCAGTAGGTGAAAATTATCCTCCTCCTATTGGTGGTGGATCTCCTATTGGCACAACAACATTGGAATCTCCTTCCAACTCCTCATATGCCTCTTATTCTCCTTCACTTTCGGGGAAGACCTCAATGTAGTGTTCCTTCCCCACGACACAATAATGACCTAATGCACATGGCTCCTCAAAATTGAAGCATAATTTCCTTCGTCTCAAATCCCTCCATGTATCATCATCCAGAGGCCCTCGGCCGTGGTTCCCCTTCGGGGTTAGAACCCTCGTGTCTTCCCCCCTCGGCTGAAATGCTGGTTTTTTGGGAAATGGAGCTCTCGTACTTAGCAAGGAATCCTATATATCCTTGGTCCTCCCAACTATGTCCTAAAGTGTAGCCAGTCAAGTGGATGTAAATATCCCACATAGAGGCTCCTCTAGTCTATCGATAAAGATATACACCCTCCTGGCCACAGACAGATTTGGAACCATCGCTGACAGCTTCATGAACTTGGAGATATAAGTATTCGTGTGCCCTATCTGTTTTAGCTGAGCCAAATCGACAAAATGTTATTCTGGGTTCTTCCATTCAAACCTTTCCACTAGTCTCCGGGTGAACTTTGCATACGAAGTCACCCCTGCATGACCCAATATGGTCATCCCATGGAACCACCAATCATGAGCTTCCCCTTCAAGGTGCAGCGCTTCCACCTTCATATTTTCTACCTCCACCATGTGGTTCAACTAAAAATAGATGTCTAGCTTCTCTACCCAAGCCTTTTTCGTACTATTTGATGACCCGTGAAATGTAGAAATAGAAATTCAAGCCGGGGTACGCTGCAGTTCATTACCCTGTGTGTACCAACCTCCTATGTTATAGCTGTGTGTCTATGGTTGTCCCTCAAATGAAAAAATTAATTGAATGTCAAGTGATCTTTGAAATCTTTCCCATGAGATATGTACTCTGCAAAATACTCATCGTAATGATCCTCCCTGAACCCCTGAGGTCATCCTCCTCCTGTCTATGTCTAATAAAGTGGGCATGGTAGAGCATTGTGAGGTATGTATCACTACCATTTTCTCAGGCCAATGCTGAAGTTCTTGATCCTTCTCCATTCTGAAACCCCCTAGGGATTTCCCTCTGTCTCCTTTCTCTGACAACTCTTTGTCTCGTCTCTTTTATTTTATTGGTGAGATCCTATACAGATTTGATAAATCCTTCCCTTTATCCTCTTCTTCCATTGGTGTCTTCCCTTTATCCTCCTATACTACAACACAATCTTCTTTACTAGATGTGATATCAAGCCTACATTCTCTATCTTTGTACCACCTTGTCAGCTCTGAAATTTATTCTCTATCTCCGGGTGTCCTACACCGGTTGCTCCATAGGTTAAGCCAAGTCTATGAGCTTTGATACCACTGTAATATTCCAAATAGGAAAATGAAAACAATACAAATCATACAAACACTAAATCTACAACACTATGGAAAACACATTAAAAACACCATTAAAAGAGCCAAAACTGATGAGACATTTTATTAAAATACTGGAGATGAAAAATAAGTATAATAGTGTTAAAAAAGATAACACTCTAGCCAGCTAAGCTGGATTGAATGGCCCTCATATTCTCCCACCCACAACACTGCTCTACTTTTGCTCTAATGGACTCTCCCTCTACGCCACCCTGTTTGAAATACTACTGCTGGATAAATAGGGATATGTATATGAGGCTCATATAGTGCTAAGTAAATGTCAGTATTTGGACATCGGACTCTACTCAAAAAACCCAGAAAAAACCAGAACTGATTTCTGAAAGGCTGACCCCAAAAAATCACCCTCTTAGGGTTTGAAAACACACAACTACTGGGTTTGCAGAGCTATGGGTTAAACTGGTAGATAAACTGGCTGCAACTACTCCCCAAAGATCAAATATTGAAGGGTTGATCCTCTCATTGGATTCCAAGTGGAAATGCCTTGGAATTTCTCCCTCTCCAGAACCCCTCTACTACTAGAATGCATAAATCACTAGGTGACTGCATTGTTATCGGAGGGACTGTATGTGGCCTGATGCAAATATACTGAATCTTCTCCCATCAAACAATAAAAATCCTCTCCTGACTAGACACTCAAATTCCCCTGAGGATGAGGCTTGGATCTCTGCTCAGAGACACCCATGTGCTAAACAAAACTGCAAACTCAGCCAAACAGCGCAAGTGTGCCGAAGCCGTAAAGACTAGAAAATTAGAATATGCAAGAATGATTTCCATGGATGCCCTCACCCCCTTCTTATTTTTTTTAAGCCCTAACATTCTTGCATCCAATCATTAACTACGTTGCTACTTGGCTCCTTAGCTTTCACATTTGCTACATATCCTTGGGTCCACTCATTAATTGCGTTTCTACTTGGCCCCTTGGCTTTCACACTTATTGCCCTGGCCTCTTGGATTGTTCATCCCACAAGAGTTGCGTTGTCTAGATTAGCTCTAAAAAAGCATATTTATTGTAACTGTTGGGTTTATGGGTGCCTTCACCCTTTTATTTACCTACTAAACTTGAGAAAAACAAAATTGACAAAAAATAAATTTCCATTTTTTCTAAAAATGATTCGCCCAAATTTTATATTATATATATATATATATATATATATATATATATATATATATATATATATATATATATATATATATATATATATTATATATATATATATATATATATATATATATATATTTGTAATATTTCTAATTCTATATAAGCTAATTAGGAATATTACAAAAAAAAATTATAATATAAAATTTGGGCGAATCATTTTTAGAAAAAATGGAAATTGGTGAATCTTATTTTAGGAAAAACCATGTAAAATTATGACACCTACAAATATTAGCCCTTGAAATTTTCCATGAGACTAATCACCCAAAAAAAAGGAAAGAAACTAGCACAAATCTCGCTGAAATAAGGTCAAACAAGTAACTTTGACTAGCAGAGATATGCAGAGAAATGGAAGAGACATATTTTAGAACTGTACATGGCATGGGCGCAAAAAATTGAGAGAGATGGTAGAAAAATGTTTATAGAGTGGTTACCTATGGTTTTCCATAATATAAGAAACACACTTAGCTGGAAATAAATAAATAAATAAATAAAGAAATAAAATAAAATAAAATAAAATAGTTGATGGTCATTGATGGAGTTCAACACTTCATCTCCTTTGTAAATTTTAAACCTAATATGCAAGATCCGTGGATGTGGAAAAATAAATAAGCTTGGAAAAACACAAGGTTTTTAATAGAGAATGTTGAGAAAGACTGTAAAATCTATGGTGGAGGAAGGCCACACTATTATGGCCCAAATTTAAGCAGATAAGGAATACAATCGCTCTGATACGATGTTAAAATCACAAAAAAAATAGATAGTGGATTTAGCTATTCATGGAATCCATTCAATTAAGAATATGATATACATAAATAGATATCTCAATATATCAATGTCCCTTGGTTTTCTCCCTCGAAGAGGTATTTTGTACTCTAAGTAATAGTTCACATTCATCCACATCAACCCTAATGGATTAGGTGTTGAATAGAACCAAAGATGATTAATTTTTGAGATTTCTTACTATAAGGAAGAATTATTGATAGATGATAGATATAAAAAAGACATTTTAAATATAGAATAATATACATAAATACTTTTATTTATATTTATTGTAGATTTAAACATTTGATTTATGTTTATTGGAAATCTAAATATTTAATAAATTTGAATAAAAGTTAAATTTTTTATAATTTATAATACAAGGAAGAACTAATTGATAATAAATATACAAATTAATTATTAAAAATAAAATATTAAAATATGATAATTAAAAATTTGTCAAATTTTTAAACACATTTTGATATAGATAATAGACATAAAGAAGACTTATTAAAATAGAATAAAACTATATTGAAATTTCATTGAAACATGGAATGAGTTGAAAATGATTTTATGTTATTCATTTTCTATTTTTGTTACTAAATTCATTATAGAAAAGCTAATAAATATCCAAAAATTGAACCTGTTTCAATGATCTAAGATGTTGGATTATGGGAAAAGACTAAAAAAAGTTGTATACAACATACACAATAGATTCACTTTTTGTTTCTTTTTGTGCTAAGTGTGTTTTTTAATGTTGTGATGTATTATTGTTTACATTTTTGTTCATTTTTGTAACAACCATTTTTATCACCCTTCATCTAAATATTATTACATGATATGTTTATGTAAATAGTTGTAAATTATAAACAATGACTAGACTGAGAGGATGCCACATATTTAAAGCATGAGAGGAGAGGTTGCTTGGGAAATATCTAAAATTTTAATTCTACAAGTGCCACCCATAATCTATTGAAATTAAAATAAAGTTGGTACAAGCATTGAGAAACATGTATGGGTGTTGGCAAGAAAAGTTCCCTAGGACAAGGGTTGAAAAACTCAACAGAGAAAGATAAAAAAATCAACAAATAACACCCATTTAAGCATGCCAAACATTCAAATTATGAAAGTGGGACTTAAAGACGTACTCGAGGGTCCTACATTTGAAG
This sequence comes from Pinus albicaulis, assembly GCA_034641835.2. Taxonomy (NCBI): domain Eukaryota; kingdom Viridiplantae; phylum Streptophyta; class Pinopsida; order Pinales; family Pinaceae; genus Pinus; species Pinus albicaulis. The sequence continues at coordinate 770,934,413 of CM076576.1, forward strand.
ATGTTCCCGTAGGGTCCAAACCTTATGCTTCCTCCAAGATGTGAAATCCTACAAATAAATCATAGAAGCATATACAAAATAGATAATTTAACGTGCATGCATACAAATATGTTAGCTAATCATATGTAACAATTGAGATTATCATTGATAAGATGAAAACATATATCGAGAACAAAACATGAGCTTATTTATTGATTAAAAAAATTAAGAATGTGATAGATACAACCTGATCCAGACCAAAGGCACTGATGAAGCCTTCCTACGGATCTGTCCAACCTGAGACACAAAGAAAAACTCTCAAATAAGTGCAAGAAGATTCTATATAAGGAGACCGAGCATCTCTGCAAAGGAAACCTGGGTTTCCTAGACACTGGGAGTGCATGAGGCATGGGAAAAGTAGACTCGATTTGGGGGAAATCGAGTATAATATCGATATAAATATTCTCTTATGAATTAGGCCTACCCAAGAGGTGTATATATACCACCTAAAATTGGTTATTTTAGTTAGGGCACGGGCTCCTATAGGTGAGATCTCGATAAATCCATAAACCCCACCCAAAAAATATCATTTTATTTTTTTTCTTCATATTTAAGAATATATACGCAGGTATAGTATTCTGGGACCCGTGTATATATGCATTTTTTTGTGGGAAGAATCGTGTATGGAATTTGAAATATATTTTTTTAATGTAAAGTCAAGTATGCATGGGTAAAGGGATTTCACAAGGCCATAAAAGAGCAGTAGGTCTACTAGAGTGTTGAGTGATGCTATAACATATGCCCCGTAATATATGAGGTCAGAGGGGAACATGATGGAAAAAATATATTAAGTATAGATAGAGGAGTCATTTGAAAACTTGGGAGGAGATCAACAGATTCCAACCCATGAAATAATTGTGGAAGGATTAAAAAAGGAAACTTATGTATGAGGAGGGCATACCCATGCTCAGATGTAGTAAAATATGTTTGTTGATCAAGTGTAATGTAGATCGAAAATGTATACATATGTGTACAAAATGAGTTGAATAATACATAATGGATCATCACATCATAGATGCAAAGGAACACAACATAGCTATACCTTGATATCACATAAAAAATGTCTAAAGAATGATGTTGGATAATTAATCGTCATAAAAGTACCAAATCATATAAGTGGAATAGTGGTACCACATAAAATCGGGTGCAAACATTTAAGATGTTGCTGAGAAAGTCTACAACATATAAACCTGGGAGATGTCACTAGAAGAAATCTGAAGAAGCGTTCAAGTGAACCAAAATGATGGCACAACCTAAGGTCTTCATTGACTGCAGATGGTACATTTCTACACCATGGGAATAAATGAGGTGAAGTCGACGATGTGGGAAATTTTTTGATTACTGGTCATTTATGAATATTGTTAACAAGCATGAGACAACTCACCAATAATGATAATGAGTGTCAAGGTACCCTAGTACAATATGAAAAGTGTGAATATATGTGTTGAAGTTAGACACTTGAAAGAATCTACCAATCAGGAGACATTGATGTATTCTCATTGTCAATAGTGAAGGAGTCTACCACTGATGACTACAAACTCTAATTTATTGTAAAGTAGACTCTAGATATTATTACTAGAGAAATGAGTTGGAGTCGATGGGAAAATATCTGTCATAACAAAGGAATTAAGGCATGCCACATCAACAAGCGTGAGTGTAACCTACAGGCCAATAATTTGGAATAAATCAGATGAATAAAGATGATGTAACCATTCCAAAGTATATTTCGGTGTGCACAAAATGTTGCTAGCACAAGAAATAAATTCTTTGAACAAACTAATAATGAAAGCTAGCACAAAGGCGAGAAATACACCAATAGGGTCAAATGGAAACCAAGGTCATGCATGAATCCTAATGCGTGACAATTAAAGATGATGTGTGGCATAAGGGAATCCACTCAGTCAAAGACCCATGATATTGATCGATGTTGAGCAGAAGGTCACCTATCAATGATGTAAATAAGTCCAGGGTGCAACCCTAGGTCTACTCTCAGAGCAATTTTTCAGAGTCGATAAGAGTAGACCTACCAACAAGAAATCCATAAGGACCTTCTTAGCTGGTGCTAGTGAAGGACCAAGTCATTGATGTGATACTAAGAATAACTTGATAGACTAGGTATGGCCAGAAAAAATGAGTCAAGGGACATTGCAGAATGGCCAAAAAAAAGTTGACTTCCCTTGAACAAAAGCACGACTTTGATGTGACTCTATGGCAACATAAAATAACTTTATAAGTTTTCGATGCAGGAGGCATAAAAAAAATCTCCATATGATTGGAAGACTTAACCAATCAGTGGATGGTTGGCTCAAGAATAAGGTTTTGGATTTCGTAAAGTAAAAAGAAAGTCCCATCCTGATTTAGAAAAGATTCATTTTAAGTTCTTTGTTTAAGGGAGACATAACTCACACTGGTTGCCATCAAATGATGAATAAATTGTCATGTTCCCTCTATTTTTTTTTAATATTATATTTTTTTGTCTTTTTCATATTATAAAGCCTAAAAAAGAATAAAATAATTCCTATACTATAGTGGAGAGGATGAGTGTCAAGGGAAAGTGCACTAGTTCCTAGGTCTGGAACATTATATGTTCAATGCAAGGCAACAAATACTAGTCATCGACACTCATGGGATTTTCCCTCCACGATAAAATGTTTTCAAGTCACAATGGATAATGAATGCATTGCTTGATCTTGTAGAAAATTTATGGTCAAAAGTTTCCTATACACGAGTCCAATGAAGCTGAATTTAGGCCAAAAGGGGTGCAAGTTGTCAATATGCAATGCAATAGTCCAACTCAACACATGGGAACCTCTAAGGTATACAGCTAGAATAAAAGCGGAGAAGAAGGAGAAAGCAACTTCAACATGAAGTCATCATGGGACTAAAGGGGATTTCCAATCCTACAAAATATTTGTAGCATGGGCGACATATGCTAGAGAGGTTCTAACTAGGAAGCCCATGGAAGGAAAGGATCTACCACTATGTTACAATTTTATGAAACAAAGAGTGAGAGAGGTTAAAAAATCACAACATAATGGGGTCTACCTTGTGGTTAAGTATCACAATATGAGGCCAAGTTTCCAAATGCAATGGAAAAATGTTGTGTCTTCACCTATATGAAAATTTAGAGTACAATACTTTCCAAACTAGGTCAGCTACCGTGCCATCAAAACAATAGGAAAACATCACTAAGTGATAAGCGAATCTTTGTCACCCTAAAAAAAAAAGGCCTTTCCCAACACTTCAAGCACAAGTCAAAATTTCATAAAATTAAAATAATAAAGTTAAAAAATAACTTTATAAAATTGGCTTTGAGTTTTTTATTATAAAGTAAATTGTTGAACTCACTCAATTTCATTATTACCATCTAATGTTGAGGTGAGAGCAGAGTGAATTTGAGCAAGAAAATCCAACCAATTCCACCAATGAATTCAAAAACCACGAACTCCAGGTAATTCATAACCTTAATCTCTTTCATTTGGATAAAATATTTCATTGATTGAGTCGATTTTTGAGTAGATATTTTAAAATGTAAAACTGGTTTTGCATATACGCGGGTAGAAAACTATCGGGCCACATATAGAAAGCCATATAAGTGTTTTTTAGAAGTGAAAGTCATGTATATACATGATTATCTTTTATAAAAACTGCATACATGCATAACCAACTTCGTAATTCAATTTCTAACAATGAAATCACTCATTTTTTCAGGATGGATGTCATTTGGAGAGAGAGGGATCACACTAATGTGGATAATCAAGTCTTGGAAGACCAAGAATCATTGGATGGTTTAAAAAATTGTGGTTTTCTCAAATTCTTCATCATGCCAATTATGAGAGCTCAAACTAGATTATTTGAAATTTCGATTAATTATTGGGACCCAGAGTAGGAGAATTTTTTTATAGAATCAATGCCCTTGCAAATTGAAGTGGAATACATTGACTTCATTATGGTTCTTTCCAGAAGTGAAGAAGTAGTCAATTTGGAAGGAAGGGCCAGTAGGGGCCTTAATATTGATTATTATATTGATATGTATTGTCTACCAAACACTGAAAAGGATGGGTCATAGGTCCTGATCAAAGAAATCATGAACCTTCCTATCAATATCATACTTTTCAATATTTCTAGGATATCAAGTTCAACTTCTTTACACCAAGCCTCATGACCAGCTATGTTTCTAGTAATGGAATTCTTGAAATCAGTAGTGTATGATTGGTGTATAATTCTCCTAGCCAATATGAAGAAGCAACTCACATCAGTTAGATGGGGGAAGTGAAAGAAATTTGGTTATGGTACCATCTACTCATTTTTATTTGAGTGGATTCCTGCATTATGATGCCGAGTATCATATGCCATCAACAGTCCTAGAGATCCATGGATGGCTAGATGGGAAAATTTTATGAGGATACTTGTCAAAGGAGAAGTCACTGAGTCGAACTTTAATGGTGAGTTCTTCCAATGGTGGGAGAAAAAATCTGTGGCCATAGAGGATTACCCCTATGTAGGACTATATTTATGAGGGGACCCATAGATAGTACTTCTCAAGGGGGATGCATAAGGTGACATTGATAAGAATTAATTTTATAACATTTTTAAAAATTTTTAAAGGATAATGTAAAGAAATTTAAGATCTTTTTTTCCTGAAAAAAAAAAAACCTAAAAATATTATATTATCATAATTCAGATGTGGGACCATTGAGACCTAAGGGTCTACCGAGGCATAGGCGTCGTGATAGAGAAATTGAAGGAGCAACAATTGAGTTTGAGAGGGTCATCTGAGAGAAGTATAAAGGAACTTGGAGAGTTTCACTCACCAAGTTCTAATGGTAGTAATAAAGGATCTTCCCAAGGATATACAAAGATAGGTCAGTTGGAGTACCATGAGAGTGGGTGCGGCTCTTCCGATGAGTGGTGAATGCCATCATATTTTACCAAGATGCTCACCAAGGGTAGGGCCCTTCAACTTAGATATTAGATAGAATAATATTTTTGATATATACATGATTGGGCATAAGCCCTAATTTTGCAGGACATTTTTCCACATGATTTTATATTTGACACTTATCTATTTATATTTACAGAGATTTCAAGATGACTTGATCATATATACAAATAATTATCTGATTTATTTTATTTATTGTGATGAATTATTTATTTCCAATCCAATGTTTCGTTATCTATAGAATCGAAAAATGAATTTTATGATCGTGGAATGCAAATTAAAGTGATAAAATTCAATGATCTTTGTAATAATATCACTCTCATAAATTGACGATGTAATGAAGGATCTCTCACACGATAAATTTTATTTAACTGAGACACCATCAGTTGTGAGTCCATGTACACTACTAATGATTCAATACCATAATATATTGCTTCATGACATAAATTAATAACAACACTATATTTAGCTATATTATTAGAAGTAGGACCAATACATATGCCTCTTGCAAAAAACAACTGAGCATATGGAAAATGAACTACCCATGTTGAGGAAGCTAGATTTTAGGTGTGTCTATTAGCACCATCTGTGAATCCTAAGTACATTGAATCACCCATCGAAACCAGCCAAAGAAGATTGAAAAAACCATTTTCACCACAATACTCATAGACATAAACCAAATCTATATACAATATTTACTAAACAAATCAAATTCTCAAGCAAGAGCCTAATCATAATACCTCTTGAGATAGAGCTCATTCTTGGGCTCCAACAACACATTCCATTCAAAATCAGCTAACTCATAAGTACCCTTCTTCAAGACCCTTTTGAAAATGAAATGACCACATGACATGGGTTTTCATTTTAATACCCCTAAGGTGTCATTATCTTGGTCATATACCAAGACAAAGTCATATTTAGAGAAAACCATAGGCCATATGGAATTATCATATTGAGCCTTAATTATTTTCTTATTACCTTTGTTCATTATGGAAACATCTTGATGTTTCTCATCAAGATCCTCGAAATAAAAAAGGCGCTCTTATAAAATTTGGATGTCTGGAAGAATGTTGAATTCCAACTTAAGAGACAGAATCTAAAATTCTATAGGAGAGATTGATTATAAACCTTAAACTAACTGGAAAGGAGTGAACCCCATGGAAGCCTTAACATACATTCGATACACCCATAAATTATGATAAAACAATTCTTCAGTTGGAATTATCTTGATTAATCATCCTTTGTATGATGGTCTTAGGGGATTTATTAATGACTTCAACTTTCCCATTAGCTTGAGGATAATTAGGAGATGAATGCTCCTGCCGAATTCCCAGTTTCAAATCCAACTCATACATCATCTTATTCTGAAAGTAACTTTCATGGTTAGTGACAATATATTTTGGGATACCAAAAAATGAGATGACTTGATTGAAAAGGAAAATAAATGTTGTCTCATCATCATTATTAAAAGTGAGAATATCTTTGAGCCACTTAGTAAACTGCTATGATAATGTATTTGTGTCCCTCAGCTGAAGCTAAGTCACAAGCTGTAAAATAAATTCCCCACATATTAAATGGACCGAAAATGATGATAGGAAAAGTGGATATCTATGAGAACACTTTTTTCAAGTATAAATTTGACAATGGTGGAATTTTTTGACTACTGCAATACAATATTTGAAAATCAAAGGAAAAAATACCTTGCATGAAAAATATTTTGAGTTATTTCAAGCCCACACAAATGACCTCCACAAGCCAAACTATGGAAGATATTTAAAAATTAATCAAATTCTTCTAAGGTAAAACAACTTCTAGGGATTGAATTAACCCCATACGATATAAGGTATCATGATTTATCAGATAACTTTTAGCAAGGTGCCATAATTTTCGGTGTTCATCCTTAGAAGAAGACTGAGGAAACTTCGAAGTCTGGAGATATACAATGATGTCTCTATACCAAGGATCTTGTGAGGATAGAAGATAAATATTTTCATCTGAAAATTATTCTTCATAAGTAACATATCCATCACAAGGAAATTCTGAAAATAATTTTACGAAAACCAAAGACTTATTTGATTTGGTTGAAATGAACTCTAGATCAAACTCTTGTAAAATAACAATCAATTTATTGTATTTACCCCCAATAACTCACCTAATTAGCACAAATTGAAATGGATTGATGCAACAACTACAATGGTTTTTCTCAACAAAATGTAATGATGGAGTTGTTGAATAACATGAACTGCTGCTAAAGAAAATTTTTCAATGTGGGAATATGAGAGTTTAGGACCAAATAAGTGATGAATTAGATAATAAATCACATGTTATTTAAGGGTAATGTCTTCCTGAACTACAACCATACCAATGGTTTAGTCTACGACTGCAAGGTACAAAAGGGAATCTCTGCTATAATTAGGCGGACTCAAAAGGGGAACAAAGGTCAATTCAGTTTTCAAAGCATCAAATGAGTGTTGAGCGAATTCGTCCCAAAAAAAATGGAACTCATTTCATAAGTAAACACATAAAACCTTTTTTGATCTCAGCATAGTTTTCTATAAAACTCATTAAAAATTTGGCTTTTATTTGGAGAGTTTGAAGTTGACAATGTAACATCCTTGGTGAAAATTGCATGTAATAAAAGTAAAGAATAATAAACATGGTTGATGGGATAGTTATTCTAAGTTGAATGTTGGGAAAAATATCCTGGGGGGGTGTTAATCTGGTTTATTATGGCTAAGAAAATTAGCAAAGGAAAAGGCTTTGGGAATGAAAAATGGCCTTTTTGGAACATTTATTTGTGACAATAATGGAAATTAGGAGAAAAGGGAGATGAAAGGTCATAGGTTGCATGTGAGGAGGAAATTGAAGGGAAATAATGGAAAATGAAGAAAATAGAGGTATCTTCCATAAATCGGCTTCTAAGGATCGGTTCGTACCTTTTGTCAGTGCATTTTTTGGAGCTCTCTCATTATTCTCTCTCTCTCTCTCTCTCTCTCTCTCTCTCTCTCTCACTCTTGGACACTTAGAGTTTTTTGATAATTTGGGCTTAGAGAAAGAAAGGAAAGAAAGAAGGAAAAAGGAGGACGCAAGCAAGGAGGAGCAAGAATAAAGCAGCTACAATGATATTCTTTGCAGTTATTGATTTGCATGTATTATTTCCTTGCTAGATTTGGTATGCATGTATTTCATGTGATTATTTGTTGTCTTGGCATGGGTTTTGTCCAGGTCTAAGAATGTGTTCAACCTAGCCTTTCCATTTTCAGATAGCCATGGTGTTGTGGAGTTCTCATGTCTTTGTTTAGCTCGATTACCATATCGATTCGAAGCTGAGTGAGGTGGATATCCGAATGATTATAGAATCAGTTTTTTTTTTTGCCTTGGTTTAGGCCAAGTAATTCAGGTTTAGATTGCGGTAAATCTTGAGAGGTGGTGGTTTACTCTCCATTTCAGGCCCAGTAATCTTAGGTCAGGAATTGTAGTAAATCCTAGAGAGTATGTCTTGATTTAGGGCCTATCGACCCTTGGTTTAAACTGTGGGTTACGACAAATCTTGAGAGACTAGGAGATAGGAAAATTCCTCACAGTTTAGGTGGAGAGAATCTAGTGATATCCATTCTTGTGTTGTCCTAGTGATCGAGTGTATATACGGGTAAATCCTAGTTTATGATTGACGAGGGTGAGGTGGTTTAGCATCAGGATTCCCTGGTTGGTTTTTTAGTTTGAGTCCCACATTCATTCTTGGAATATCGCATGGGGGTGATTTCTTGAAGAGATATTTGGCTCAGCCAATCTATGGTCGGGTGGAACGTGGAAGTCCCATCTCCATTGGTTTTTAAATTCAAAATTGAAGAGATCATTCCTATAATATTTTGTATGAAAATGTACTAGTTATTATGTGGATTTCATTGATGTTATATCCATGGTATTTTTGTGGCTACTATGTTGGTTACAAGCTTGTATTTTATCAGTGATGATGTATGGCTCTAACTATGTGTTTTACTGTAAATGAATATACAATGTATCTATCATCAAATAGATTGTATTGCAGCTTATGATGTAAGGGAGCGATTCTTCTTAGTGATTCTCAGATAATTATTAGACCCCTATGTTTAATTATGTTTTTTACACTTGTAGATGAGATTCTTGTGACATGTTTTACAAAATTCCTATCATGGTTGGATGGGGTCAGATGAATTCCTCATGGTGTGATTGCTTCCATGTATTTTTTTTAATGTTATGTTTCCTCTCATGAAGTTACAAGAAGTTTTGGGCAGTGACCTCGGCTTAGGGGCTGAAAGTGGAATGAATCTCAGAGTTGTAGGCACATAATTTACCTCTTTGGGCCGTAACCATGACCTTTCCAAGGAATGCCCGTGACTATAGGTTGCTATTTGCTCCCTTTCCTTTAAATTACCATGACTAAGGCCTAAATGGGTCATAATTCATCCCCCCTTCAAGTTTTAGGGGTTTGGGAGCGTGGTTTACCTCATGGAGGTGTTTTGGAGGGTGTGTAAGGTGTGTTTGTTGAGTTTCCATCGGTTCCACTTCCTTAAGTTCATATAGGAGGCTGAATCTCATATCGATAGCCTCTCGTCACATGTTTACCCCGGTTGGTCATTTACTTAGGTAGATGTGGGAAGAGGGTGTTATAGAGTGGTATCAAAGCATGGTTCAACTCTTAGACTGATGGGTGGTGTGTTGGTCATGATTTTATGTTGATTGTGTATTTGTTTTCATACCTATGTTGTGTGTGGTTGTTGCGTCTGCGTTGTGTTGGCCTTTGTGTCAATGGTGTCACCATGGAAGTGTTGATGATGTTGTTGTTGACATGTTGTCATGAATGTATGACTGATTATGTACTTTTATTTTTTATGTATTATGCATGCACACTGTCTTACATATTTCCACATGTTGTATATGCATTTCTTCATTATGCTAGGTCACATATGGGTCACGCTTGTGTATTGGTTGTGCATGTATAATTGTGTAATGTTATATGCTAAATATGAATTGGTTGGTCATGTTGGGTTACATGTTTCTTATACTCATGTATGGTTCGTGCTTATGGTTGTGTGTGGTCAATATTGCAATTGTGTGCATTTGGTATGGTCATGCATGGATGACTAGACTCCAACTAGAATGACATTTATATGTTTATATTCCTAGACATTATATGTTTATATGCAGTCATGATTATATTTGTACATGTATTACATTGATTGATTGATATTTTAGGAAGTATCCTCCCCAAAGTATGCTAAGGTACGTCAGTTTATTGTTTTTTGGTTTAGCTAACATACTATACTTTACAGGAGAAAGACAAACATGGATATAGATATGGTAGACTACAATGACTCCCCTCATGATTCATATGAGTAACATGGTAGGCACTCTTTTGTTTTAGCAGACACATTGAGAATCCTAAAGGAATATATAAGGAGTTGTAAGGTAGACAATGAAATGCTCATATAGGACCAAGAGAAACGAGCAGAGGTGAATGAAATACTTCTTCAAATCCTGTCATATTTTTAGAAACAAGGGCCAGTTAGGATCAATTATGTATAGGAGGATAAAACTAATGGGGAATATAGTAGTAGGTCTTCTAGTAGACACATGTCAGTTAGAGCTGATAGAGTGAAAGATGTTAGGTTTTTGGATGCTCTGAATAGACGGGTTGATGAGTAAAGGTACTATGCTAGTTCTCGTTCAGATAGACATCATGATAATCATAGGTATCAACCTTAGAGTAGAGGTGACATATTATACATTCCAGATGAACTTAATTAGGAAACACCACCTACTTTCGATGGGGACTTGAAGAAACTAGAAGGGGCAGAAGCTTGGATACTTTGTATGAATAAGTTCTTTGAGTTACATGAGTACTCAGATAACATGAAGGCTAGGATTTCTACCTTCATTTTGAGAGGTAAAGCATACATCTGGTGGGAAGATGTGAAGGGGGTCAGACACATCAGGAAAAATGAATTGAACTGGCATGAGTTCAAGAGGCTCTTCAGGAAGAAATATTTGTCAGAGAGGTACTATGAAATCAAGGCCAAAGAATGTTATGAGATAAAGAAGGGATCAGTGAAAAACGAGGATTACATGAGTAAATTCTTGGATATATTGAGGTATTTACCAAATCTTGAGGATGATAAGGCTAAAGCTCAAAAATTTGTCAGTGTTTTTCCAATAGAATTCAGAGATTGGATTGAGTATGATGAGCCTTAGTCACTTAAGGAAGTAATTACGAAGCTAAAGCATTGCTATGAAGAGTCAAAGTGAAAGAATGAGTCTTAGGAAGGATGGAAAGGGAAAGATCAAGGTAAAGGTAAATGGAAACCTAAGAGAGCAAGGCCTCAAAGTGTAGATGAGAAGGAAAATGTGGCACTGCAAAAAAAGTTTAATGCATGGACAGGGACATAAGCTGCGACTGAAAATCAATAGTTCTATCCAAATAGCTAAAAGATAATTCTCCACCACTTATCCTTTTCACATCATAAAAAAATCCTACCTAATCTACATATGCATATATTTTTTTAGGTGAAATATTTTCTCCTAGAGTACCATAAGTGAAAATCAATATTTCTCTCCAAATACCTAAAAATTGTTTTCACTATTTTCACATGAGTGTCCTTTTGTGTAAATTAAAACCTTCCAACTAATACTATAGCTTGAATAATATCAGTCCATGAGGTTTTTAAATATAATAATATTCCAACCATTGAATTGTACAATGTTTTATTTATTTTTGTGTATTCATAATATTTATTGAGTTTTCATCATGTTACCATTTGAGTTATTACATGTGTATAATTTTCCATTCTAAATTCCTTTAATATTTCCTTCAAATATTTTATATTAGTGATGAATAAACATTTTTCTGATTAAGCAAACTATAGTCCTAAGAAGAATTATACTTAACCTAACATGGAGATATCAAATCATTTTTGCATATCTAATACATAATTTTGACTCATAGATATCAACATAACTTCCAAAAATTATATCATCCACATATACAACAATAATAAATAATTTTTATTGTCAGTTTTGGTGTAAATATTACTTTCTATTGCGCCTATTTTGAATCCTTTATTCTCAAGATATTTATCTAGTATTGAATAATATGCCTTAGGATCTTTCTTTAATCCATAAAGAGATTTATTCAATCTACATACATGGGATTCACCTTCACATAGCTAAAATCCCTATGGAATTTAAACGCACACTTACTTTTCTAAGTCTCCATTCAAGAATACTAAATTGAAATCCACTTGCTAGAAATTGAATTCTATGAAACATGCAAATTCTAAAAATATTCTAATTGATTCAAACATCCATATATAAGCATCTTTTTTCAAAGTAAACATCTACTACTTTTACACACCCTTTGAAAACAAATCTAGCTTTTTTCCCTACTTCTTATCCATCCTCATTTAATATTATCTTAAAGACCCACTTAGTGCCAACTACACTCTTTTCTATTGGTATAGGAATAGTTTTCCATTTCTAAATTTTCTCAAGCTAATATAGTTCTTCCTCCATATCAATGACCCAATTCTCCTCTTCACTAGCTTGGGAAAATTTCTTGGGTTGTATTGCAGAAGAAAAAACAAAGTTTGCATCCTTTGGTGTGGCTATCAATTAATTACTAGTAGTAACCCCTAACTCTTCTAAATGAAATTTTTTAACATATCTTGATGGAATATTTTGATATGGAAGCCTTATCACCTCCCCATTTTCTTCTTATTCTTCTTTTTCTTCATCTTCATACTCTTTGATGGTTATCTCATCTCAATCCTCATTTCATTGCTAATTTTCATTATGGGGTAATTCTTCATCTATTCCCACATTAATGGTTTCTACTATCTTGCATATCATTTGTTGTAGAATTTGTATCCATTAATTTTAGATGAATAACCTAGAAATATTCCTTCATCTCCTCTAGAATCGAATTTCCACATGTTTTCTTTAGTTTTCTTGATGTAGCATTTACTACCAAATACTTTTAAGTATAATATCCATCTCACAACATTTATAAAAGGAATTAGAATATTAGGATATGTGGGATAATGTAATAATCCATACCACCTCTAGAAGATGGAAGCATTAAAAAATTAGTTATTGGAGAAAAATGATGAAATGGAAATTTTTAAGGATATGAACTAGAAGTTGATGTGTAAAGAGCATGAAGTGAATGATGACTACAATTGGAAATAAAATAATTATTTAACAATTTCTCAAATAATCCATGAAGACTAAAGAGGAGGTGAAAATGTTTTCAAACGATCATAAATAATTGAAAATTATTACATTACGTGAAATAAAAATTAGGGATTTTTCATTCAAATAAGAAGGAATAAGAAGGAGTTTGATAAGAAAATTATTAAAGCGTAAGATCAAGGGAATCAATATGTTGTCCATGACCTCTATAAAAGAAAGGGAAGTTGTAGATGAGAAGAAACATAAGTTCCCAAGTAACAATTTCAAAATGAGATGATCTGTAAAATAATGTTAAGTTGTATATAGAGGGAAATATTATAGAAAGGGGTATTATCCAGTATCCTATTAATATCAAAGGGGAAGAAGATGTAGGAAAGGATAAGTTACATAAAGGGACAAAATTTTGTAGGAAAAAGAGAAAAGTTGTAGAAAAATGAGAAGTTACAGATAGGGGGAGTTAGTTTTTATGCAAAGAAAAACCTATAGACATATGAAATATTAAATAAATGAGCAATAGAAAAATGGGATATATTAGATACATGAGGAGCGTTACAAAAACAATGCATAAATGTATGGTGTTTCCATCAACTAAAAAGGGGGATATTATTGAAAAAATTATTGTATTTTATGTAAAAATTAATGTGAGACTCAAGATGAATACATGAGACCCAATTTGAATACATGAGTCCCAAGATGAATACATGAGACCCAATATGGGTCCATGAAAAAATTATGAGGGACCTAAAATGGATCCATATCAAAGTTTTGGAGACCCACCCAAGATGTATTCATTTCCATGTCAAGAGGAGACTGACATGTTACCTCATATAGTGAAGCATATTTTATATGTCATATTAGTAATATCAAGGTGAGTATGGGCCAATATTTCATACGAAAATGTGTGCTCCAAACCTTTATAAATAATAGAATAATAAAGTGTGTTAAAGTGACCAAGTTAAATATGCAATGTGATCTAAGGTAAGGAAAAAATATGAGGATCATAGGTGCACTAAGTAGTGAATTTAATGGAGAATATATGGTTGTAATATGAAGGGTTGTACTAAAGAAGAGGTGTAAGGCACTAGGATAAATACAACAATTAGTCAATGAAAATATTAGTGAAGAGTTTGAGAATTATTTTAGACTAGAGAAAAAGGACTAAGCCATAATGGAGGAAAGGTGATCCATTATTTTATAATAAAAAACCTCAAATTTACCATAATGCTAAAGTGTTTCAAAAAATAAAATATTATGTTGCAATCATTCCTTTCTAGGATGGTAAATTTACCATCATTTGAATTTTTCCTACCAAAACAAGGGCATATTGACCCTTTTTGTAGGGAAGGGATTTTCTCTTTCTATTATATATGATATATGGCAGCCCCTAGTTAGCACCCATGTTCATGTAGTTAAATGGTCTAGAACCTCAAGGCCAAATCGCCAATATATTTCGATGTTGATGCCTTGTAAAAAGAGATAGAACCTAGGATATACTGATATATTGGTTCCCCTGTGTCATCATTTAATAACACTCGACCTATAGAAATATTCTTTTAAAGTTATCCCTAGTAAACTAATGGTACACTAGAGCATAGACATACTAGAGATATCCATAAAAGTTATATTCTAGTTCCCTCAGTGCTCCAATACATCAATATCTATTAGTTAAGATACTTGATAGGTAGAAAAAATTTCAACACTTGATATAAGATTTTATCATTATTCAGACCATAATTATTTGTTTTTGCGAGGATTTTGAATGTTAGCAATTTTCAAGGTTTTATAGTATAAACAGAAATTTGGTGTTTGCAACCTTGATGCTCCCTGGTCACAACAATTGATAGAAAAATGGTGCAAAAAAGTGAAGGACTATCGCTTAGGTAAATCTTGTACATGTATATTACAAAGTAGATCTCCAACAAGTGGTTTGATACTTTGATATATTGATTCTTAGGACTCTAATTTAAAAGAAAAATTCCCAACATCTCATATATAATATTATTATTACCTAGTTCCACACAAACTAAGTTTTGCTAGAATTTATTTTGTTAATATTTTTGGGGCATTTTCCAGTATATCAATAAAAAAGGAAGCATTTGGTGTTCTCACAATTTTGAGTATCTGATGAGCACATGAGCACATCCTAAGGACATATAATATAGTATTTTTTTTAATGAGTACTTATGATGAAAAATTTTGGTTGAAGGAGGAACCAAGTTATAAAATTGTTATGATTGTAAAGCATACTTTTCAAATGTGGGTTGAAGGAAGCACCAAACTATAAAAGTATTACATTTTTAAATCATAGTTCCAAATGAGAAGTGTATGAACAACATTAGAGAATATAGCAGAGAGTGATACATTGAAAAAAATATTGTAAAGAATATAACATAGTGGGTTGGTATCTCCTTTACGGTGTTGCCTAATAATACCTGTAGGGGAGGGGATTAGTGTCTCCCATAGGTTTCTTCATACAAACAGTATCATAAAAGGGGATTGGAGTCTCATGTAGGTTGGTGAATAAAAATAGCTATAGTAGAGGGAATTGGTGTTTCTTGTCAATTGGTACATAAAAATTTGATAAATTGATGGGACTCGTGTGTCCAATATTTTGGTTCCTACAAATATAAAGGGATTAATGTCTCTAGTGGCTTGTAACCTGTAAATTATTGTAAACAATATGTTGGTTCCTAGAAAAATATTTTACATAGAGAGGTTTTGTAGTTTTCTTGAAAAATGGTTCTAATGTATATCTTATGTTTCATGTTCTACTTATTAGATTAATTTCTTATGGTGCTTTCATTTTTAAATAAGTAAAATTTGTTGTATACTAAATTTCCCCATCCCCCTCTTAGTATAAATTTGAATGGAAAATAGTTAATTCTAGGCCATTAAAATACATTTGACTACATGTTCCACTTGAATAAGGAACATGGGTTATATCCTATCTTTATTTTTGTGCCCTTGGACAATATTCAATAGTTATTATTTCCCCAAGAACTAGTATCTTCACAAGTTTAGAATTTTGCATTTTGAAATGCTTCAGAATTGTTTCTTTGTAATTCAAGTAATTTATCCATAGTTTCTTACCTATATGATCTCTCCTAACATCCATCCCAAAAATGAAATGTGCAACACTAGTATTTTTCATGTTGAATTTGTAGGATAGTTGTAACTTCACCTCTTCGATTGCATCCATGTTGTTTCCAAGTAAAAAAATGTCATATAAATGCAAAAATACATATATCAAAAATTTTGATTCTTACTTGAGACATGCATAATTCTTAGATCGACTTCCTACAAATAACATTTCTTATATGTATGTGTCAAACTTATTTAACAACATCTTAGGTGATTTTGTTATACTATAAAGGGAATTCCTCAACTTGTTGACCATGTTAAGTCCCTATATTAATAGTGTAGTCCCTTATGATGTTAGTGTATCCCCCTTTATTGTTATTGTTGTACCCCTGTAACCCCCATATTTTTATTATTGTGTCCTTACATTATTATTGTTAAGTCAGCTAGGGTTAAATTGTGGCCCCATGGACTCCTATATATAGAAAGGAGGTTTTGTCATTTGTATCATCCAAGAATTGTTCATTCATGTAATGTATTAGACATTTCCCCCTCGAAGTGGCTTATTTCTAAGGCGTTGATATCTCTTTTCTTCTATTTTTGGAGCTGGTTTCACAACATTTGGTTTCGGAGCTTTGGATTCTAGGGTTTCGCTGCACCAAACAGGTCATCATGGAATTTTATCTATAATGTTTTTTCTACAAAGGTTCAGAAGATGAAATTTTTAGAGTGCAAAGCCGAAATCCTAAAGAACATCTTTGCAAAATTTCAGAGCTTGGTTTTCCCTATTTTCGGAGATATGATCTGTGAAAGTTAGGGCTTTTTGTAGGCTCCTAAATTTAATCCAAACAGGTCATCGTGACATTTGCGCTATAATATTTTTTCTAAGAAGGTTCAGAGGCTGAAATTTGTAAAGTGCAAAGAATAAATCATGAGGAACATCTTTGAAAAATTTCAGATCTTGGTTCACAATATTTTTGGAGATATGGTCTGTGGAAATTAGGTCTTTTGCAGGCTCATGAATTTCATCTCAAAGAGGTGATCATGGGAAAATCTTCATAACTCTCTCTCTGAGCATCGGATTGGAATTATATAAAAAGTGGCCATAAGTACATAGAATTTTTTTTCCTGTCTATCAATTTCATTTTCGAAGGAGGAAAAAGTGACACGTGGCAAGTCGCACAAGTTCAATTTACTAAACCAGTCCATAATTAGGTCATCGTAAGAGATTGGGCACAAATTTGCCTTCAAGAATCCAAATCATGTTAGACCTGTGGAATTCGAAAGAATATTTAGTGGGATACCTTACGGCCAATTTTTAGATATTGAAGATCTGAAATCATAGAGATAATTCAGTTTCAATATTGAGCTCCTCAAAAGCAAGAAAAATGTGTGTATTTGGCTTTTAAAATTGCATAACGTTTGTTTGAAAAATCAGTTTGAAGTAATTCCAAGGGCATATTTTAGAATTTTTATCAGTATTGGGTTCTATAATTCCTTTAAAAAATAATTCCATACCCATTAAGCCCTCAAAAATCTATACTATGACGCATGAAGAGGGAGAATTGTGGTATGAGATATCAAAATTACGGTACCAAGCGCAACAAATTTCGATCTTACGAAGAGCAACCTAAGATGACATAGATGGTTTAAAATAAGAAATGAAGGATAATTTGGATGGTTTAAAGGATCAAATAATAGCTAATATGGATGATAAATTAATGGAATATCACATCGAGCATCAACAACAAGTTCTCCAACTCTCAAAGGATAACCTAAATTTGGTGCAAAATCTAATGCAACAACAGGAATATCAACATCACATCGAAATAAGTTCTGAAGCAGTCACAAAAACAAGAAAACGACAAGTACAATCAATTTTAGAGTATCTCAGTAAGTGGAAGAACTTTCCTGAAGAAGATTCCACATGGGTGGATGAGAATTTTATACAGAAGCATCAAGAAATAATCAAGCGTTGAGGACAACACTTGTTTGAAGGAGAGGGGCATGTTAAGTCCCTATATTAATAGTGTAGTCCCTTATTATGTTAGTGTATCCCCCCTTATTGTTATTGTTGTACCCCTGTAACCCCCATACTGTTATTATTGTGCCCTTACATTATTATTCTTAGGTCGGCTAGGGTTACATTATGGCCCCACTAGGATTACATTGTGGCCACACAGACTCCTATATATAGAAAGGAGGTTTTTTCATTTGTATCATCTAATAATTGTTCATTCATGTAATGTATTGGAGGTTTCCCCCTCGAAGTGGCTTATTTATATGGCGTTGATATCTCTTTTCTTCTATTTTTGGAGTTGGTTTAACAATAGACCAACATCCTTACCCTTTAATACAAATGCCTAAAGTTGTTTCATGTAGACTTATCATTCCAATTAATCATATAGAAGTGTTATATTTATATTCATTTTATCTATCTCTATATCAAAAGTTTTTTTATAGATACAATATTAAGATAATTGAAGTTAATTTTTCAATAGCGGAAAATATCTCACTAAATTAGACACCCTTTAACTTGTGAATAACCTATTTCCAGCTTTTGAACCTTGTACTTCTTGACATGTGTGTTGCATTCAATTTTTTCTTGAACACCCACTTGCAACAGACCAACTTTCTTTCATAAATTATTTTGACAAAATCCATTCACTTATTTTTTTCAAAGAATCCATTTGTTCCTTCATGGCTTTCAACTATATTTTACTCTTTATCAAGTGAATTTCCTCCTCAAATGACCTGGGTAAACTATTGATGGTATAAAATATCAAGGAAGAATTAAATTTGGGTTTGGTATACCTTTTATGTTCTTTCCTTACTTGAATATACCTTCTTATAATGGATGTTGATCATACCAACTATTTGTTTAAGTCAATCAACTCATCTAAGTCATTTTATTTTGACTTCAAGTTGAACACCAACTTTTATCTTCCTTTCTCTTTTTATGTAGTCTCTTCAGTCGTAGAAGCACATATATATTTTTGAAGAACACATATTGACTATAAAATATCTTCCTCATAATTGGATCATACATTTTGTTATGAAACCAACTCCCAAAATAGAATAAAAGAGAAATCAATGCCTTAGAAACCAACCACTTCGAGGGGGAAACTTCCTTTACATTACAAAAATGAATAATTCATCGATGCTAAAAATGACAAAACCTCCTTTCTATATATAGGAGTCCATGGGGTCACAATATAATTCTAACCGACGTAACACTAATAATATAAGGACACAACAATAACAATAGTGGGATTTTATGGGGCACAATGATAACAATATGGGGACTACAAGGGTACAAAAATAATAATAAGGGGGCTATACTAACAACAATAAGGGACTACACTAGTACTATAGGGACCTAACATGCCCCTCTCCTTCACAAAAGTGTTGCCCTCAATGCTTGAATATCTCTAGATGCTTCTGTATAAAATTCTCATCCTCCCATGTGGAATATTTAGTGGATAAGTTCTTCCACTTACTGAGATACTCTGAAATTGATCGATTTCATAGCTATCGAGTTCTTGTTTCCATGACTAATTTAGGTTCCAATATGATTTTTCCTTCCTAATCAAGTTCTGGAAATATTTTTTGAACTATAATTTTGTCATCTATAACCCTCTTTAAGCATGAAACATAGAAGACTAGGTGCACTTGAGAAGAAGTAGGAAGCTCCAATTAGTATGCCATAGTACTAATATTTTTTAACACCTTGTAAGGACCATATTACTTTGGAAATAATTTATTATCCTTCTTAGCCTTCTTGAGAGACATTTGTTTGTATTGTTGCAGTCGTAAAAATAACCAGACTCCTACTTCAAACCTTCTGTGGCTGCGATATTGATCTGCCTATTGTTTCATTCGATTTTGTGCCAAATTTAGGTTATCCTTTAAGAGTTTGAGAACTTGTTGTTGATTCTTGATGTGATATTCCACTGCTTGAACCTTAGAATTTTCTCTTAAATATGATCTGATGGAAGGTGGAAGATATCCATAAAGTGCGATAAATGGGGTCACTTTTGATGTAGTATGGAAGGAAGTGCCATACCACCATTCAGCCATAGGTAACCACTTGACCCATTGTGTTTGTCCATGATATAAAAGACAACAAAGATATCCTTCCAAAAATTTTCTCGCTATATCAGTTTTCCCATCGGATTGAGGATGATAAGATGAGCTATTTACTAGATGAGTACCCAAACAAGTAAATAATTCCGTCCAAAAATTTCTAATGAAAATGGGATCTTTGTTGCTTACAATAATCTTTGGGATTCCATATAGATTCTCAATTGTTTCCATAAATGAAGTAGCAACTGTAATTACTTTAAATGGATGAGATAATGCACAAAAGTGTGCATACTTGGTAATCCTATCAATGATTTTCCTTCGGACTTATGTAAACCTATGATAAAATCCATTGAAACCTCCTCCCAACATTGACTTGGAATGGTTAAAGGTTGTAGCAGACCCAGGGTCTTGATTATCTCAGCTTTTTTTTTCTGGAAAACCACGAATTCCGCCACAAACTTTTGAATATCATATTTCAGCCCATCCCAATTCTTTTTTCTTTACATTGTGGTAATTTTTTAAAAATCCCGAGTGTCCTCCTAAGGGAGAGGTATGCAATTCCAAAAGAATATTTTGTTTTAGTTGGGAATTCTTACAAAGATATAATAGATCTTTGTACCATAAGGAATCAATTTTACAACTAAATGTCTCATATGTACTAGGATATTGCTGCAAAATTTGAATGAGTGTCCACACTTCTTTGTCATTATTCCATTCCTCCCTTGATTTAGTTATTCAATCTGGTTGGATAATAGAAATGGCACAAAGCAATGCCTCCACCTCCTCATCCTTTATTGAGAGTGCATATGCAACAACATTTTTATTGCCTTCTTTGTAGATGACTTTAAAGGAATAACCCAACATCTTTGTGACCCATTTTTTCTGCTCTTCTAAATATAGTCTTTGTTCCAAAAAGCATTTAAGACTATAATTATTATTTTTTACCTTCAAGTGTCTTTCCATTAGGTAAGGTTGATATTTCTTTAGTGCATGTAGTATTTCCAACATTTCCTTCTCATAAATATATTTGTATAAATACTTTCCTTTGATTGGACAACTTTCAAAAGAAATGGGTCCTCCTTCTTGCATTAAAAAGACACCAATTCCATTTCCTGAGGCATCACATTCCATAATAAAGGTTTTTGTGAATTATGGCGTAGCTAAGACCGGTGCTAGGAAAATTGCCTCTTTAATATGTTCATATCCCTTAGTTTCTTTAGGAGTCCATGAAAATGCATATTTATTCAATAATGTTGTTAGAGGTGCTACTATTCTGCCATAATTCTTAACAAACTTTCCATAATACCCTGTTAACCCGAGAAATCCTCACAACTTCTTTATGGTTGTGGGGACTCTCCATTCCTTAATGAATTTAATTTTGTTAGGGTCTACCTTAACACCCTACTGAGATACAATATGACCTAGATATTCCACCTCTTGTACTCCAAAGAAACATTTGGAAGTTTTTGCATATAATTGTTTCTCCTCCAATAGTTTGGCCACCCTATCAACATGTTGAAAATGATCCTTCCAAGACCTACTGTAGACTAGTATATCATTAAAGAATACTAACACAAATTTTCTCAGGAAGGGGTTGAAAATGGAATTCATCAACCCTTGAAATGTAGAATGTGCATCAGTAAGACCAAAAGGAATGACGAAAAATTCATAATGACCCTCATGAGTTTGAAATTTTGTTTTCGAAATATCTTCAGTCTTCATTCTAATTTGATGATATCCTGAACGAAGATCCAAATTGGTAAAATAAATTGCTCCATGTAATTATCCAATAATTCATCAATCATAGGAATGGGAAATTTGTCTTTAATAGTGAGATTATTGAGCTCCCTATAATCTAGACACATGTGCCATGAACCATCCTTCTTGTGCACCAATACTACTGGAGGAGAGAAAGAACTTTGATTAGATTTAATTATACCAGCCTCTAAAATTTCTGCAATCATGCGTTCAATTTTCACTCTTTTGGACATAAGGATATCTTTACGGTGCGATATTTGGAGGAACACTTCCTGGAATCAAATGAATAGCATGATCATAATAAAAAATAGGTGGGATTCATTTGGGAGTTTCAAACACCTTGGAATAATTTTCCAAGACTTTTTGGAGGTCTGGAGAAATAGATGATTTTGATGTTGGAACTTCTAGTGAGAATAATTGTGAAATTACGCATCGTTGTTATTTCTTCAGAAGATTTGTCATGAAATTAGATATTATTGTCTTTCCCGACTTCCCTGTGATACCCAATTCAACTTCCTTTCCTTCCGAAAAAAAATTCAATAAAATTTCTTGAAAATGAAAAGCTACCATCCCGAAATATTGTAACCATTGTACTCCTAGTACAACATCAGCACCTCCCATTGGAATGGAAATAATTAGACTATTCAATAAATATTCGCCCATGGTTAGCTTGATATTATGGCATTTTCTAGAGTAATTTATAGTTCCTCCATTTTCAACCATCCCTTGACACTCTAGTGTTGTGTATAGGAAGCAATTCAATTCCTTGGCTACCTTACAATGAATAAAATTATGGGTAATACCCTAATGAATCAACACTATTACATTTTTCTTCTTGATATGTCCTTCTATCTTGATAATTTGAGGAGTGGTAATATGTGCCAATGAATTAAAGGATATGGTGGGACTCATTTCTTCTTTCTCTAGGGTTGGTTCCCGGTGTATATCCTCTTCTTTTGAAGTTTCTAGTCCATTTTCTTCCTCCTCTTCACAATCTATGTAAAATATTTTCTTCTCTTCACACTTATGACCTTTAGTTTATTTTCTATCACAACTGTAGCAAATCCCTTTTGATCTTTTTTCTTCCAATTGTTGTGGTGTGAACCTTGTAGGTTATGGAATTCTAGGAGTAGCAACACTTCCATCTTTATAGATGTGAGTGGTAAGCTTTCTTATAACCATAAGTTTACTTTCAATTTTTCTTGCCAACATGAATGCCTTCTCCAATGAATCAAGTTCCCTAAGGTGAACCTCATGTTGGATGTTATCCTATAAAGTCCCTATGAAGACATCAATCATGTGTTCCTCTGGAATATTAATTACCCTTATATTCAATTTTTGGAAGCCCTCAATGTTCTCTAACATTGAACCCTTTGGTTTGAGATTTATTAATTGGATAAACAAGGCGTTGAAATTTTTATCCTCATAATGTGTTGTCATTTCCTCCGTAAAAATTGACCAAGTGAAAATTGTTTTACGAGAGAAAAGTCATCGATACCATACAAATGTATTTTATTCTAAATATAAAGCTGCAATGCATACATTTTGCGTGTTTTTCACATTATGGAGATCAAAATATTGCTCCATCTATATTATCCATGTCACAAGATCCTTTCCATCAAACTTCCTCATATCGATCTTTGGAAAATGGTGGGTCTTCAATCCAACATTGCAGTTTATCAAATCACGATTAACATTTATTTTTTTCTCATCATGCTTTTCCTCTACTACCTTTTCACCATTATGAATCATTTCTTGTATCAACTTTGTCAAAATGTCCTTCAAACCTTCCATGTCTACTTTTAGATCATTCTTCATGTCTTCCATATTTTCCTTTATTTATTCATCAATCTTAGCCTCCATGTCATCCATATTAGGTTTCATGCCATTATTCAAAACATCCATCTTAGCTTCCACTCCTTTCTTCAAGCCATTCATCTTAGCTTCCACAACTTTCTTCAAAACTTCCATTTAATTTTTTGTTACTCTTTGCGAGAGCGAAAATTGTTGCACTTGTTCTTGTAATTTTAATATATAATGTTGCACTTTTTCCTCTTCATGAGTCATAGTAGAGCCTTTTGAGTGATTAATGGGTGTTTAATTATTTTCTGGGGAATTTTATAACCCAATACTGATATATATGTTTCAATGTTCCCTTGGAATCACTTCAAACTGATTTTTTAAACAAGACTTATGCAATTTGAAAAAAAACAATACACACTTTTTTCTTGCTTTTGAGGAGCTCGACATTGAAACTGACGTATCTATGTAATTTTGGATCCTCGATATTTTATCTTTGTTCCTTTAGTATCATTATGATTCTTCTTTCCAATGCCACATGTCTGACCTGATTTGGATTGTTCGAGGCAAAGTTATGCCCAATATCCCACAACGACCTAATTATGGACTAGTTCAGTAGAGAGAAATTATAATGCGTGCCACATGTCACTGTTTCCTCCTTCGGCTCTAAAATTTATACACAGGAAATTGGCCAATTTTTACAGAGTTCCAATCTGATTCTCAAAGAGAGAGTTCTGACGATTTTCCCAAGGTCACCTCTTTGACATGAAATTCGGGAGCCTGCAAAAACCCTAACTTCAACAAATCATATCTTTGACAATATTGCGAACCAAGATCGGAATTTTAGAAAAATTTCCTCAAGATTTCTTCGCAAATGGGTTTTTATGATAGCTTCTAAACCTTCATAAAAAAAAATTTATAGAAAAAATTCCATGATGACCTGTTTGAAGTAGTGAAACCCTAGAATCCAAAGTTATGCTACCAAATGTTATGAATATAGCTCCAAAAATAGAAGAAAATAGACATCAACACCTTAGAAATCAACCACTTCAAGGGGAAACCTCTTTTTCATTACATAAATGAATAATTCTTGGATGCTATAAATGAAAAAACCTCCTTTATATATATAGAATTCCATGGGGTCACAATATAATCCTAGCCGAACAAACAATAATAATGTAAGGGCACAACAATAATAATAGTGGGCTTTTATGGGGCACAATAATAACAATAAGGGGGCTATAGGGTACAACAATAACAATAAGGGGGATACATTAACAACAATAAGGGAATAAAATAGTAATATAGGGACCTAAATTTTTTATATCTTTTCATTCCATACTCAAAGTTAATTAAATATGTTTGACTATCATATTATCCAACATTATCATCTGGTCCCTTGAAACAAGGAAAAATGAATCATATCCAAAAACCCTAAGATGTGTGAGTGATGTATTTTTACCAAATCATACTTCATATGGATTTTTTTCAACCAATACCAGTGATGGTTAGCTATTCACCCTATAACATGCAATTTTAATTGCCTCCACCTAGAGTTCTTGTGCCAATACCACAATACTAAGAATGGTTCTTTCTTTGTCCATGAATGTCAAATCCCTTATTTCTATAGTTCCATTATGTTTATGGGTGTATCATTAGTCATATGGTGTACTATCCCATGCTATTTACATAACTACTTAGGATCTCTATCATAAAATGCACCCTATTTATTAGTTATCAACATATTTATCTTCCTATCTTACTAGTTCTTGACAAGAGATTTGAACTCCTAAGTCATAATGAAATCCCATTATCTATTCTTCAAGAAATAAAATCATGTCATATTGGATAAATCATCAATGAAATATAAAAAATATACGAAGTCACCTAGTGGCTCCACTAGAGCTGACCCAAATACATCACTATGAATTAACTCGAAAATTCCTTTTGCCATTATAAAGCTAGTTGGGAATATGACATGATTTTTCTTCCGATTAAAAAAATGTTCATATAATTATAATTTTAAATATTTACTAGGAAACCATTTCACCATAGCCTTACTTTTCATAACTTGAAGTCCTTTCTCTCTAATGTATCCCATTATTTTATGTCACAACATAATTGTGTTGACAAGACAACATTCTAACCTATGGTTTCATAGATGAATACTCTACAACATCCACTGGGATTGTTATGCACTAAAAACTTATATAATGTTCTAATATAAACACCTCTCATCAATAGAATCTCTCCAAAGATTGATTTTCATGAATCCTTCATGAATATGGTATGCAGAATTAAATCACCCATTCAACTCATAAATCTTAGGTTTGTATTCAAACATAGAGTATGTTCCCACACCAATATTCTACTCTAGTTGTTCTTTAGCGCTAGTCAAGCTCAATCTCAACTATCTATATTTATTTTCGATTCATCCCCTGGATAGATGTCACGTCCATCATATTATTCATAGTCACAAAGACACTCTTTGTGGGACGTCATATGGTAGGATCTCTTGAGTTAATCAAACATTTCTTATGATTTGACTGTGTAATTGTCAAACATTATCCATCATTTAAATAATTTATCCCTTTAATCAAGTATTCGTAAAATCACTTGGTTTTCATAGAATTATTTATGTAATAGCCTCCCTCACAATGCACTGATTTACCATATTTTTGACATCCTCTTGTCTACTTAGTTAGAGAAATAGATATTCCTTTCGATGTAGATATTAATTTTCCTCTATCTACTAGTCAACCTCTCAGTGATGGAAAATCTTTGGTTTCTCCTTCTATGTTGCTTCACCTCATCTCCTTTGACAATAGATATTCCACCACTTCATCAAAATTTTGTGTGGTTGTATTACTCCCAAAAACCAGAAAAATATTATCACATGAATATTGCAAAGAACAAAATAGACTTATCCACTTTTCTTCTTCTATAGTAGATGTATCCACTCTTAGTAATTGAATAATCACAATATTAAATGTATGAAGGTTTTCTCTAAATGATTCACCCTATATCATGCTTATAAGACATATCTAATATTAAAGAAGAAACTTACTAACGAGTAATTTTGGGTAGTATAAGTTTCCAAAGTTCTCCCATAATTACATGGTAGTGTCTTCCCCTAAGGCATTTAGCAACATTCAATATGCAAGAGAAAGTGAAATCATACTACTTTTTCCTTTTTAGTTTCTCATAATCCTTTGTTAACATTCATCTTGGAAGTGTTATGTGATGCACAACAATATACTATTCTTTATATCTCAGCAGAGCATCCATTTTAAGCTTCCAAAGCTCAAAAGTCTAGCCATTAAACTTCTTTATCTCAATTCTTTTACTTCTATCCATTCTTATTTATATAAAATTTTATCTTAAGACTCCCACTTGAACATTATTATCTAAAATACAATCAAGAATATATATTGTAATAGATCTAGGCTCAAGGTCATCAACCTCTGCTAGTATATACACTTATTGAAATCCAAAATGTACTCTAATACCATGTATTGGGCTCAACGAACCTAATTTTCACTTTATATACAGAAAGTCCAACTACAAAGTCGAGTAGATATATACACTAGAGTATAAGTTAAATTAATATAAACATTTAATGATCATGAGATAACTGAAATATTAGAAAATAAGCCATGGAAAACCATAAGTAATTACACAACATAAAGAAATTTTACCATAAAAAATCTTAGCCAAGAAAGTGAACTAATGTTTGAGTTCCAACGATAAATTCTCAATCGGATATTACATCCAGTCTACCATGAATGTCAAAATTTGTACACACTTAATACCAATGCATTCATTTTACATCATCTCATCTTATTTCATCATCATTACATCATTCTCTACTTATAGGAATATAAAATCAAAATTTGAAGTATTTTTAATCAATACAGTCAGTTGAAGATGATTATTCAAGATCTCATGAATATCGAGATTTCTAACTATTTCTTGACTAGTTACAACTATATTTGATTCTCTTTTGACCAAAATTTAACCACCACTATGTGTGTATGCTGAAATTTGATCCCTTTGAATGCTCCAATTGATTATCAATTTTATTGGGTTACTCAAATACCCTTCAACTTTGACTAAGGTAACTGCTCTCTACTCAACCATTAACTTCTTATCCCTAGTTGACTATCCATATAGACTTGATTAGTTTCATTCTTACTTGTACTTATTGAGTATACATTGATTGAATGAACTCTAATTAATAATGATAACTTGTAAAGCGTAAAATAACTCAATGCACACTACATCATATAACATCGGATACATGTATGCCTCTGATATGAGAGAAATTTTAGTGTGATAATGATGAAGATGATTCCCCCAAAAACAAAGAGAAATAATGAATCTATTAAGAGATTAAAGATGTCGGTAGTGATGATGATGAAATACATGAAACAATGTTTCTTATAATATGTGTAAATACTTTGCATGAAGAGGAAAAATGCAAAAGGTATGACTCTGAGAAATTTTTCATATTGAGAATAAATGGCATTTTCCTAATTTATTAAGCTAGAGAGAGATGTATCAGTGGAAACATCAAAGAGAAATTGTTGTGTAGTTTTGAGTAGAGAGGTTGACTATGTCATACACATATACATAGGTTGCAAGGGAATGCAATTGCATTGTCTTTGATGACACATGGACCAACATGGAAACTAGGAATTTCATAAGAAAAAATGGTATTGAATATAAATGATGATGAGTTAGTGATATAGAATGGGAGATGTTATTACTCCACCAGATCTCTAAGGCTGAAGAAGAGATCCCAACAAAGGTAACCACAGACCAAGCTTTTGACTTGGTATCTAGCCCTATCAAGTCGGAGAGAGCTCTATCCACAAACATCACAACCAAGAGGTTTGGATGAAAAAGGTATTAGGCTAACTAATAGGTGCAAGGGTTTTGATTTTTTTTTATTAGGGTTGGGCTCACTGAATGAGGATTAGATCAAGGGGACTAGGTTAGGGCCAATGAGATGGAATTTCAGTGCATTCGATGCGGCAAGGTAGGTAGAAGGCTCAACACTTAAAGGTGATTTGGTGAGATGGTTTAATACTGATGGCGATCTAGGAAGAGCATATAAAATGAGTTCTTCCTAAACTGAAGAAAATGGACAGACTATGAAAAATTTCCCAAAACAGAGCATGAAAAACATGTATTCTGCCTATGAACTTGAAATTTATCATATGATAGACATGAAAGGTTATGAGCTTACAAAACATTCATACAAATGATCACAGAGAAAAAACTATGCCAAACATTCATACCACATGAATCCCAAGGAAATAGCTACAATTTTTCATTAATTTCTAAGCTAAAATAGTTCTTGATCAATACACTAACATTCAAACTAATTCCAACCTTTGACTCCTCTAAAGACCTGAGATAAATAGACCTCAAAACCACCTCCACGCATCCATAGGCGTCTAATATATGGGGTGAGGGAGATATTACACAAAAAGTTGAACTGATAGCTAGAGTATAGGATGAGAAAAGTGACGTAATCCTATCTCTAATGAACTTATTCATTACACCTCAATTGATTGACTTACCTAATGTATTTACCCTAGATAAAAGTAAAAAAATGATATTTGCATTCACTGATCCGTATCTGATCAAATAAAGTGCTTAAGTAGTTTGATTAGTTTGTCTTTTAGATTGACTGCTAACTGAAGTATGCTTTAATGAAAAATGACATAAACCAGCAGCATAAATGAATTAAATAATAACAATAATCAGAGGGAAGAAGAGGCAAACAATTTTATGATGGAGTTCGTCCGTCCTGGACTACATCTCTGGGTCCGCTTTTAAGTGGGCGTCCAATTTTATTAGGATTGATCTTGAAGAATATTTACACTAAAATGGAATATAATTATTGTGCTCACAGGCACTTCTAAACCCTATAAATAGGAATTACTCTTCCTCGCCTTTCCGACATCTTTCTTGGTGCTCAATTCCGACCACCGACAGCTGAGCAATGCTGCAAACAAAGTCGCCTCTAACCTGTTGAAACTGATCTAAAAAACTCAATGTATTCACAAAATCCAACATGAAATTTATGAAAATTTCCATGGCATAAATAGGCTACATTGAACCTCCATTTTCCTCATTTAGGATTTGGTTTAGAATTTTAAGGGATAAGGTCTCGAATCCCTCATGAAACTGACACCTAAAATATTGGATAAGGTATTAGTTTCAACCTTAGTGCAATAATAAATTTTAAAACCCAAAAATGGACCTTAGGATAAAATATATCCTGACAGTTTGGCTAACTACATGGATTTGATTAACTACCGGCATGTGAACAAGAAAATCTGGCTGTTGGCTCTGGTGGTTATGGTGGTTCCCAGTTTCGGCGCGGTTCAACCCAACAGTTAACAATTGTACTCCGTTGCAGTTTTAACTAACACCTGTTACATGTGTTTAACACGCGATATATACACACAGTTTTACAACAGTTGTCAACCACTATCATAACTTTATTCTCCGCCACGGTTCCTTTTTCTCTGCTCACATGTTACAACTTCCGACGCGGTCTAGGCCATGCGGTTAAGATAGTGCTGTGGTGGTTTTAATAAAGTTTATTTGTTTTATTTGTAATATTTTTTAAAGAAAAATTTGGTTTAATATATTGAACCTTATAAAAGGTTTATGACATAGTTTCTATATCATTTTTTTTAATATATAGTTTTGCGATATAGTTTTAGGACTTAGGTTTATTAAGTTAGGTTTATATGTATAAGACTAGGACTTTAGAATTAGGTCCTTTACATGAAATGTTTACCATAGCCTTTAGGTAATTTTGTTGACTTAAGCTTTAGGTTTTGACACCTTAGGTCTAGAAACTTAGGCTTAGGTCTAGGATTTTAGATCTAGGTTACCTTTAACCTTAGACCTTGTACATGATAAGGTATTACACCTTTTGTAGACCTTTCTTAACCCAAATTCGAAACATATGATGACCATGCCATGAACCTAACACTGAACCATGGACAATTCTGAACGACCTTTTCACTGGCGAATTGATGATTCTGAAGCCTGAAATGGATGTCAAACTGCTGAAGTTGACTTGGAACTTTGTTGATCTGTACTAATCAAGATCCTCCTGGATCAATCCTCTCCACTTAAAAAGCTTCTGGACCACAAAAGCTTTATTTTTAAACTGACAATAAGTGAGAATACAGCTCTATCACTTTCATCTTGTCTTTGATGACATACAACCATACCTTCTCGTCAACCTGAAACTGATGCTTATCATGTCACAATTTTAACCTGAATTGAGTTAATGCTTGTCGTGGCGGAGAAGAATGTAAGGCTTGATTGTAAGCTTGCTGCACATAAGTTACAAATTTATCCCACATAATAGGATGTATACTACAATTACCTCGAAGAATATGTATCCCTGTCCTATTCACCATTTCCGTCTTTCCTTGAACCAAATCCATGTTGCCCCATGGTTGCAAAGGAACTAGAAGTGGCATGTGCAAACCAATCTTTCGATTGCAAGGCTTGCTTTTCAAACACATTACACATCCCTTTATGTACTTCACAATTTTTTCATACATATGAGGCCAGTTACAATATTTTTGACTTCGTGTCTTAGTCTTTCTTACGCCTGCAATCCGAGAAAGATAAATTTCCCGAATAACCTGCACCTTTTTATCTGAGCATTATGAGTTAGCGATTCAAAAGTATCTTCAAAATCATTATCAGTACTATACTGTTCTACATAAATTTCATAAACCCATGAAATTTTATGCAGTACTACTGAAGCATTCAAAGACAACATATCAACTACTTTACTTGTTACACCTTCCCTATCTTTAATTAATAAGTGATTTTGCTGAAGAAATCCCATTCAACTATAGTGATTTTGTTGCATCTTAGTATGTGATTGAAAGTATTAAAGAAGCTGATAATATATGTGAATCACTGTTTTCATTGCATATCCTTTAAAATATGTTTTAACTTCATATGGATGTTGATTATTTATCAATACTGTGAAATTTTTTTGCTCAATTGAATCAACTTTATCATTGACAGTTATTCCCCATGCCCTGTTTTGCTTATGAGCCAAACTTAAGGGTGAACTGTATGGAGATGATCTGAGTCACATTAATTCTTTTCCAACCTTCCCTGGAATTTGTTTCTTTATTTCTTTATGCTCTATAACTGACTTGTGATACATTTAATTATTAGAGGCATCAAACATCAACTGCATCTCATGTGATATTTCCTTTTTATGAAGTAGATGTTTGGTTTTTTAACTAGATCCTAAAATGAATCTACCTTTTTAACCAAATTACCTTCATACTTGAATTTCACAACTTGAACAAGTATCAATAAGATACTTATGTTTCTCTTTTATCGACATGAGTATGTATCTCCTACTTGAACTTATTAAGCGCTTCATCTGATTAGCATTAATTAAATTCAAGTGATCTTTGTTTTTATGTGCCCGAACGATGTATTTAATCCCATATTTTATGAGATGATACATATGTTCCTTTCTATAAAATACTGCATCACAATCATCGAGATAAGGGCTACCTAAGACAATTCCACAAATTTCTAGCGGTATCACATCTAGCTCCACTTCATCGATATAGTTAGCTGTGATTGCAAATTTTAACCGACACTATTTGGTAACATGAATTTTACTTTGTCCCTTTAATCACCCTAAAGGATATGGCTTTGGATGATTATGTGTTTTCAAACCCAATTGTTTAACCAATGACTCAGACATCAAATTTTCCTATTATCCCATATCGAACAATGTATCTAGCTTAGTATGCTTTGAAGTTACCCTTATATGAAATAAATCGATTCTTTTATCTTCATTCTATTGTTTGATGTTTGAAGAAGCAGAAGTACTAGCATCAGAAATTTTACCTGTTGTAACCATAGCAGTGATTTTACCTTCATCACCTGAATCGGATCCCAAGTCCAAGCGTTGTTGGACTGTTGTTTCAGCCTTCTTTTCACCCTTCTTTGATTGAAACTTCTTCGGCTTCAGTTCCGGATGAATTTTCCAACACCTAGCTTCATCATGGCTGATCCTTTCGCAATGCGTACACGTAGGTCAATCTTCTTCCTTCTGAGCTGTAGCAGTCTTATTTCCCTTTGAATTGCCCTTCTTTTTGCTGTCTTCAGTTTCCATCTGCTTGGACGTCTTTGGTGTAAACTTGAATGGTCTACCACTTGATTTGACATGAATTTCTTGAACACAAACTTCATAAAAATAATTAGGATTGAACAATAATAATGTATGCTACAAATATGAATGCAAACTGCCAATATATTTCAACAAAGTTTCTTTTGTGTCCAAAGAAATACCGAGTGCTAATGCCTTCTTTCTGAATTCCTGTGTGAACTCTCGAACACTCTGTCCCTTACCTTGTCGCAAGTGCTGCCAATCAATTACAACTTGATGTGTGTGACCCAACGGATAAAACTATTTATTTAGAGCTTTAATAAACTTAGTCCTTGAGGTGATAAATTTTCCCTTACGCTTTAAATCTATCTATGTCCTACTCTCCCACCAGATCAAAGTAGTACCCCCCATTCTAAGAGTAGCTAATTGGATATTTGTCTTATCATCAATAATATCTTGAATACAATAATAGACTTCTAATTGTTTTACCCAATTATCTAGTTTCTCAGGGTTTATTTCACCATCATACACGGGTAATTCGAACTTAACATCAAGTTTCAAAAGTGGATTCTTATGTTCCTTTTCTTTTTCTGATTCAGAACTAGAAGTAGAAGAGGAAGAAGAGATGATGGAGATGATGGAGGAGAAGGAGATTTATTTGCCTTGCCTTTACCCTCATCCTTCTTTGATGCCTTTGATGATGAGGTTGCATCCCTCATCTTCTTGTCTTCATATAATTCTGCCAACATTTTTTGCATGTTTAGAAACATCTGGTGGATTTGATTCTCATCCATGGGTTTCTTTTCAGTAGTTTCAGGAGTCTCAACAGTCCCAGTCCCTGTCATCGTTGATTGATGATAGACTTTACGCCTTCTGATCTCTATCAAATTCCTCAAGCTCACCTTTTCCACGTTGCAATCCCAACCTAGTTAACATCCAGTGACAAAAAAACTACAAGAAAAACCTTCTCTGATACCAAAATGATCCGTATCTGATCAAATAAAGTGCTTAAGAAGTTTCATTAGTTTTTCTTTTAGATTGACTGTTAACTGAAGTATGATTTAATGAAAAATCACATAAACCAGCATCATAAATTAATTAAATAACAATAATAACTAGAGAGAAGAAGAGGCAAACAATTTTATGACGGAGTTCATCCCTCTTGGACTACATCTCCGAGTCTGATTTTAAGTGGGCGTCCGTTTTTATTAGGATTGATCTTGAATAATATTTACACTGAAATGGAACAGAATGACTGTGCTTGTAGGCACTTCTGAACCCTGTAAATGGAAATTACTCTTCCTCTCCTTTCTAACTCCTATCTCTGTGCGCAATTTCGACCAACGATGACTGAGCAATGCTACAAACAAAATCACCACTAACCTGCTGAAACTGATCTCAAAAACTCAATGTATTTACAAAAATCCAACATGAACTTTATGAAAATTTGCATGGCTTAAATAGGCTACGTCGAACCTCCATTTTCCTCATTTAGGAGTTGGTTTAGGATTTGAAGGGATAAGGTCTCGAATCCCTCATGAAACTAACACCTAGAAGATTGGATAAGGTATTAGTTTTAACATTAGCGCAATAATAAATTTTAAAACCCAAAAATGGACCTTAGGATAAAATATATCCTGACGGTTTGGCTAACTACGTGGAGTTGATTAACTTTCGGCATGTGAACAGGAAAAGCCAGCTATTGGCTCCGGTGGTTACGGTGGTTCCCGGTTCTGACACGGTTCAACTCGATAGTTAACAATTGTACTCCGCTGCATTTTTAACTAAGACCTGTTACATGTGTTTAACACAAGGTATATACACGTGGTTTTACAACAGCTGTCAACCACTATCATAACTTGATTCTCTGTCACAGTTATTTTTTCTCTGCTCACATGTTACAACATCTGACGCAGTCTAGACCATGTGGTTAAGATAATACTGTGGTGGTTTTAATAAAGTTTATTTTTTTTATTTGTAATTTTTTTTAAAACAATTTTTTTTTAATATCCCGAACCTTATAAAATTTTTATGACATAGTTTTTATATCTTTTTTTTTAATATATAGTTTTGCGCTATAGTTTTAGGACCTAGGTTTTTTTATTTAGGTTTATATGTATAGGACTAAGACTTTAGAATTAGTTCCTTTACCTGAAATTTTTACCATAGCCTTTAGGTAAGGTTTTTGACTTATGTTTTAGGGTTTGACAGCTTAGGTCTAGAAATTTAGGATTAGGTCTAGGATTTTAGATCTAGGTTAGCTTTAACCTTAGACCTTGTACATGATAAGGTATTACACCTTTTTTAGACCTTTCTTAACCCAGATTCGAAACATATGATGACCATGCCATGAACCTAACACTGAACCATGGACGATACTGAAAGACCTTTTCGCTCGTGAATTGATGATTCTGAAGACTGAACTGGACGTCGAACTGCTGTAGTTGACTTGGAACTCTGTTGATCTATACTGATCAAGATCCTCCTGGATCATTCACCTTGACCATTTACATGAGAAAATTCCTCATTTTCTAAAGTAAAATTCAAACTAGAGTGAAACTTCAAAAAATTTTGAAGACTATGTAAAAATGCAATTTCCTTGTCAAACACATAGTGTCCAGGAAGAAAAAATGACATTTGTTCAAGGTCGGTTTTGAGTGTGTTCCCGGTGTCAAAATCAGCTCCATGATAGCTCATTGGAAATTCCTTTGAGTCTATTTTCCAAAACTATCTCTAGTGTTCAAAATGGTTCTCATTTTCCCTGTCAAAAACCTGTTCTCCAAAGACTGGTAAACACCCAGTGACTAGGCAGATTTGGAGGCAGAAACATGAAATGTTGATGGCTGTTTGAGATTTTGATGGACTAGTTCTCCTCCAAAAATTCTGAAACTTTCTAGGGTTTATGTAATCATCAATATGACTCTGCTGGTGGTGGCCATTTGTCATTTGGTGGCCCCAAGAAAGAGCGTAGCTTCCAGATCACTTGGCCTTTGGAAATTTTTTTGTGTGCAAAAATACTCAAAAACACAAAATGAACAAAAGTGAAAAGTGTGCCAAAATTTTGTCAAAATTATGAGGGTAATTGCTCATCAAGTTTTTAAGGCATGGAGTGACACCTCATCAAGTATGTATAACATCTCTTTCTCTCTTTTCTTGGTTAAATTTTCAATTTTAGCATTGGCTCTTTTGAGCTTGGCCAATGCAATTCTCTCTTTCCATGCATGAAGTTTGACCCTTGTCCTCAAAAAGTCATTGTCCTGGTTGGCCTTGTCTAGCAACTTCTCCAAATGTAGATTGGCTCTATCAAGCCATGGTTCCTTGTCCTTGTTGATTTCTAGGGCAAGCTGTTCATTTAAGGTAAGTTGGTTCGATAGCTCAGATTCCCTTTGTCTCTCTAGGGATAGAGCTCTTTTCAACCCTCTAGTCCTTGGTCTCTATCTTGGAGGATGATCCCCCTCATCATCAGGTTCACCAAACCTTTCCAATGTTTCCTCAAGAAATGCTTTAGTCTTTTATGCCTCTCTTTGTGCTTTGATACACTTCACCTCATTGATGGCCTGCTTGGTCTTCAGTTGCTGATTTTCTTGCTCAATGAAGTCAATCACATATTTGGCCCTCTCAAGATTAATCTAAATTTCATTAATCTTTGCCTCTTTGCCTTTAATTGTTGCATTTTTTATTTTGTCTTCATTTCCTAAACTTATGTCAATCGATTGAAATCCATTCTCTATCTCATGTTTTCCCTCCTCATCATCAATGTTTGGATGTATTTCATTTTCCTTACCTTTATCTACTTGTTGTGTTGATGAAGAAGGCATGGCCCCTTTCACTCCAAGTGAAGCAAACACATTCCTATAGCCTCTTTGGTAAGTTTTGGGAAATGGCTTGACCTCAGCCAAACTAGCCCATGCTGCCTTAATATCTTCCTAACTGTGACTCTTAATCATGATGTGATGATGATGTAGGGTTATAGAAAGGTGAAGAAGAAGGATCAATATGAGGTGAATGAAACTTACTTGGTGATGATGTATGAGAAGCAGGATGAGATGGAGGGATATGTGCGAGAGGATGAGATGATGAAGGGGCATTCTGGTCATGCTCACTAGGTGGGTTAATAAAAATCTCATTAGATATGAAGGTGCCCCATGGAATGTTCAATTGATCAAGCTGATACACGACTATCATTTTGATGAGGGAGTGGTGGAAAATAATCTGCATTTTATTGTTGAGATTCAATAAGATGATGAGCTTGGTGAAAACTAAGCCCCTTCAGAAAGTGGGGCTCGCAGGCTATTTTTAGGTGGATGTCTATTTTTAGAATGGTGAGAATATTCAAAATTTAGCACGATGTTGATTCTAGATGGTTGAGAAAATTATATCTTTGGATGAATTTATATTTTTAGAAGATTGGGTGAAGTCTATTCATAGATCGCTAATATAAAATAGCTACATGTTAATTAATATTAGCCCTTAATAATAATCATACTCTAAATATCAACTTACTCTCTTGGAGCACTTTATTTTAGTGAATAGGTGTGGCACATTAGTGGGCTGAAGGAATTATGAAATTCCTAGGGTGGTTAGTGACTCATGCATGGAGGACTTAGTTATAATTTATAGTGGCAAGTTGTGACAGAGTTGGAAGAGTAGTTATATGAGCTATTATTTAGTTTAACTCAGTTAAGTGAGTTAAACTCAGTTGTGCTAGCTGTATCTAGTTCTAACTGAATATACACTAGTGAGAGTTTAGTGAATTAATTATTTAATTAATTCACAACTAGAGATTCACTTGCAACTGAACAAATACAACAGTTACCTACTTGCATGTCAGTTCTAGTGGAGACCCAATGGAGAGATAGGTGAAAGGGTGAGATGGACTATCTTTGTGACTATAGTGATGCATTCAATGCATATAACACACATTGGAGTTTCCAATGAGGATTGCATAGTCAAGGCAGGGCAAGATCGAATTCATTCAGGGATCTTCTTCAGTAGGGATTACGCAGTGGAAGCAGGCTGTTAGGAGGCAAGAAATTGGTGCATAGATATAAAAATTTCTACATGACAGTCTGTGACGACTATTGATTGTACGGAGAGCTTGATGTACTAAGCTTTGTATAAGATTGTTACATGTTCCATTGATATACATAATATATGATAGTTGGGGTTTTTAGCTTTAAGCTTTCCTGGTAAAACATTCTTGTTATGTGCGATTGATTTGCTTCATATGTGTTTTGCAATCGACAACTTCATTTCGACAAAGAATTAAGTGGAAGGATTCTGTATTTAACATAAGATTAATTTGTTATATTAGGGGAGTATGGTAATATACATGCATCTTGTATAATATCTACATGGTATCAGAGCAGTGTTGATCACTGGAGATTGCAATATTGAAGCGGTGCTGAGTTTTGTGCTGGTGGACAATTTTAATTTGCTACAAGAATTTCTTGGTGCGACAGTTGAGTAAACATTGAAATGGCTTTCAATGGGTTGCGGTTGGAGTATTCACTTGAGGGAAGCTCCAAATACATAACCTAGAAGGACAATATGGAGGCCGTGCTTGAACATAATGGTCTGAAGGAGTTCATCGATAGCGATGTTCCTAAGACCACTTCAACGGATGCTGCATTACTTGACGCCTGGCAAAAGAAAGTAGCGAAGATATGAAGAATTCTATTGGAAGGTGTGAAAGACCATATTTTGTCAAGCCTTCATGGGAAAGCCACTCCATTTTCAATGTGGAAGGCTTTGATAGATATTTTCCAAAGAAGTAATGACCATAGGAATTTGGCGTTGAAATATAAGCTTAGAAAAATAAAAATGGAGAAGGGGGAAAGTATTCCAAAATATCTCACGAAGTTTTTCCAATGTAGGGATGAACTTGGGAGTGTGGGAACCATATTTGTGGATGATGAATTGGTGAGCTTAGCTCTCCTTTGGTTTCCGAAGAGTTGGCACAGTTATTAGGACTCTGTCAATCGACGGGAGAAACTGCTGGATTGGGAGCGACTTTGGTCAGATCTAGTGCAGGAGGAGATAAGGTGAAGTACCAGGGATTGCTCTTCATCAAAGAATGATGATGAAGAGAATCGTGCTTTGGATGCCAAAGAAAGGAAAGGGAAGGGGAAGAAATCCCATCCAAAATTCGAGGCTAAAGGCAAGAAGCTGTATTTGTCCAAGGTGAAGTGTTTTCACTGTCACGAACATGGGAATCTCACCACTAACTATGGACAGAAAAACAAGAACAAGAAGGCTACTGGAGTTACAGTTGGTGAGACCCTTGCCTCACAATTTGAACTTGATTTCTCTTTGATTGCATGCTTGGTTTCAAGCGCAATGGGATCGGTGTGGTATCTTGATAGTGGTGCTTCCTTCCACATGACGGGAGAGAAGGAGTTGTTTAGTGACTTGGAGGAGAAAGATCTGCAAATGCATATAGAGATGGGTGATGATGGTAGATACAATGTGACCAAAATTGGGACCATTACCTTTGAGAGGGATTCAGGTAAACCATTTTTGTTGAAATATGTTATGCATGTTCCAGGTTTGAAGAAGAACTTGGTCTTGGTCGCGATGTTGGAGGACAGAGCTTATGATGTTGTTTTCAGCGAGGGAAAAGTTTTCCTACAACATAAAACAATGGGTCAAACAAAGAGGATAGGGATTTGAGTCAAGAATCTCTACAAGCTAGAGGTAGATGGTTGCACTGCAATGATGGGAAAAGCAGAAGAAGTGGTGAACCTCGATGAGGGTGAATTCTGGCATAGGAGATTGGGCCATCTTCACCATGGCGCCTTGAATATTTTGTAGCAGATTTCTACTGTACTTCCAAAGGGTACTCTTGCGCAGTCAAATCAGTGCAAGGGATGTACTATGGGTAAGTTTTTGAAGACCACCTTTCATGAGATGGAGAACCGTGCTTCGGTGATCCTGGAGAGAATTGACACAGACATGTGTGGACCTTTCTCGATTGATTCAACATAAAAACACATGTATTATGTTATATTTGTTGATGAATATTCTCATAAATGCTGGATCTACTTCATGCAGAAGAAGGATCAAACATTCTTAAAGTTTTGTGAGTTTAAAGCATTGGCAGAGAAGGAGTCGGGGAAGCAAGTGAGGGCTCTGCAGAGTGATAATGGTGGTGAATATATCTCGAACAAATTCAAAGAATTCTATAGAAAAGAAGGAATTTGAAGAGAACTCATAGCGCCTCATAACCCACA
This sequence comes from Pinus albicaulis, assembly GCA_034641835.2. NCBI lineage: Eukaryota > Viridiplantae > Streptophyta > Pinopsida > Pinales > Pinaceae > Pinus > Pinus albicaulis. Next base: position 770,974,764 of record CM076576.1, read on the forward strand.
GTAGAATGGGGTTGCGGAGAGGAAGAACATAACAATTGTGGGTGTTGCACGAGCTATCTTGCATGACCAGGGCCTACCAATGCACTTGTGGGTGGAAGCACGCAACACTGCCGTTTATGTGCAAAAATGTTGTCCTCATAGAGTACTTGGCATTTGTACACTTGAAGAAGCTTTTACTGGTAAGAAGCCGAATATCTGTCATTTAAATATTTTTTGCTGATCTGTTTACATTCATGTGATTAAGGATGCTAGGAAGAAGCTGGACCCAACTGCAGAAGTTGGGATATTTGTGGGGTACATAGAAACACCCCATAATTATTGTGTGTATTTTCTAAACAATCAGATGACTGTGGTGCGACGGGATATAAAATTCAATGATGAGAAAGCCATGAATTTGTCGCTTGAGAGGGAGCTACACTTGCATGCAGAGGAGGAACTTCTTGTTCCCAAAGATGAGCCTCAAGATGTGGATCAGCCACAGGAGGAGGATTATGGAGTGGAGGATTCCACTCATGCATAGCCAAACATCAGAATAGGCAGAAGGCATACCACATAAGCTGAGAGTCTGAATCTTGATGCGGCACATAATGTAGGAGTCCCTACATCACAGCACAAACATAGACAGTCACCTGAACAATTCATTGGATACATGGCTCTCATGAGCAAGTGTATCATGAAAAATCCATATTCCTTTGAGGAAGCAACACAGGATCCCACATGGGTAGATGCCATGGTGGAGGAGTGTGGCTCCATTGTTAGAAACAATGCTTGGGAGATTGTTCCAAGGTTGGTTGGTAAATCAGTGGTAGGTTCAAGATGGATCTACAAGGTAAAGAAAGCTGCTGATGGGAGTGTCCAGAAGTATAAGTCAAGATATTTTGCCCCAGGCTTCTCACAGATCAAGGGGATTTATTATGAAGAAACCTTTGCACCTGTCGCATGGTATTCTCCCATAAGGACCATCCTTTCTCTCTCAACGCAGATGGGTTGGCACATTCATTAGATGGATGTGAAGACTGTGTTCATTAATGGGATCATTGAGGAAGGAGTGTACATTGATAAGCCTGAAGGATTTTAGATCTTCAGCAATGGGTCGCATGTGTGCAGACTCAAAAGAGCGTTGTATCGACTGAAGCAAGCACCCCGTGCTTGGTACACATGGATCGACAGCTATTTTACTGGACTTGGCTTCACCAAAAGTGAGGGGCATGCAAACCTATACCAAATTGTGGTGGAGGGTAAGCTTCTAATCATTGTTCTTTATGCTGATGATTTAATACTAACGGGTGATGAGAATTTGATACACTCATGCAAGGAGGATCTTGAAAAGGAGTTTCAGATGCAGGATTTTGGCCTCCTTCATTATTTCCTTGGATTGGAAATATGGCAGTGAGAAGGAAAACTGTTTATGTCTCAAGGCAAGTATGCTCAGGAGATACTTGGTAAGTTTCACATGCAGTACTGCAAGCCCATGCATACTGCTCTTCCAGGAAATTGGAGGAAAGAGGATGCTACATCAGTAGAGGAAGTGGATGCTATTGTTTATTGACAATTGGTGGGTTCACTCATGTATTTAGTTAATACAAGACCGTACATATGCTATGCAATGAATCAGCTTAGTCAAGCGATGGTTAAGCCTACCAAGCTCTTTTGGAAGGCAGGCAAGCATGTCTCAAGATATCTTAGGGGAACATCTGAGTATGGCTTATGGTACAGATAGATGGATGAGGTGAAGTTGCATGGCTTCACGGATGCAGATTGGGCAGGCAGCCCAATAGACAGAAAGAGCACATCAGGAGGTGTTTTTAGTATCATATCTATAGCAGTTTCTTGGTACAGCAGGAGACAAATATCTGTGGCACTCAATTCATCGGAAGAAAAATACATGGCAGCAAGTCAAGCTGCATGTGAGGCTATCTGGATGAGAAAGATCCTGGTCGATTTGTTCTATTCTCATTTAGATCCTATAGTGATACATTGTGATAATTAGAGTTGCATTAAACTCTCGATTAATCATGTGTTTCATGAGATATCAAAGCATATAGATATCTGGTATCATCATATTAGAGATTGTGTGTAGTGGAAGGTCATGTTGCTTCAGTACATTCCTACGGAAGATCATGATGCAGATATTCTGACAAATGGCGCTCACCAGGAGCAAATTAGAATACCATAGAGACAGGATCGGGGTGAAGGATAATCCCTATCTTGTTGAGAGGGAGTGTTGAGATTCAACAAGATGATGAGCTTAGTGAAAATTAAGCGCCTTCACTAAGTGGGGCCCGCAGGCTATTTTTAGGTGTATGCCTATTTTTATAATGGTGAGCATATTCTAAAGTTAGCAGTATGTTGATTCTAGATGGTTGAGAAAATTCCATCTTTGGATGAATTTTTATTTTTAGAAGATTGGGCGAAGTCTATTTATAGATCATTAATCTAAAAATAGATGCATGTCAATTATTATTAGCCCTTAATAATAATCAGACTCTAAATATCAACTTATTCTCTTGGAGCACTTTATTTCAGTGAACATGTGTGGCACATCAATGGGCTAAAGGAATTACACAATTCCTAGGATGGTTGGTGACTCATGCATGGAGGACTAAGTTATAACCGATAGTGGCAAGTTGTGACAGAGTTGGAAGAGTAGTTATGTGAGCTATTATTTAGTTTAACTTAGTTAAGTGAGTTAAACTCTGTTGTGCTAGTTGTATCTAGTTCTAACTGAAGCTACACTAGTGAGATTTTAGTGAATTAATTATTTAATTAATTCACAACTAGAGACTCACTTGCAACTGAAAAAATACATCAGTTAACTAGTTGCATGTCAGTTATGGTGGAGACCCAGTGGAGAGATAGGTGAAAGGGTGAGATGGACTATCTGTTGTGACTATAGTGATGCATTCAATGCATCTAACACACATTGGAGTTTCCAATGAGGATTGCGCAGTCAAGGCAAGGTAAGATCGAATTCATTGAGGGATCTTCTTCATCAGGGATTGTAGAGTGGAGGGAGGCTGTCAGGAGGCAAGAAATTGGTGCATAGATATGCAAATTTCTGCATGACAGTGTGTGATGATTGTTGATTGTACTGAGAGCTTGATGTACGAATATTTGTATGAGATTGTTACATGTTCCATTGATATACATAATATATGATAGTTGGGGCTTTTAGCTTTAAAATTTGTCGGTAAAACATTCTTGTTATGTGCGATTGATTTGCTTCATATGTGTTTTGCAATTGGCGATTTAATTTCCGCAAAGAATTAAGTGGAAGGATTATGTATTTAACATAAGATTAATTTTTTAGATCAGGGAAGTCCAGTAATATACATGCATCTTGTATAATTTATAAATTGATGACCATAATCTCTCTTTTGGGAAATATATTCCATTTTGTCAATGCTACAGGAGAGATAATAGGGTATGTGAAGCATTCGGACTCTATTGAAGTGCATAAGGAGCCGAATATGATAGGAATAGAGTCTAGGAAACCTTCCCTGACAAGTGAAGTATTTCATGATTATTTTCATCATGGGGACATATCTGTCAAGGAGATGAGAGAAAGGAAAAATTTTCTTTTTTTAATCCTTTTATCTTTGCTTAAGATATGGCTCATAGTAACAATGTTTGAGGTTTCCTTATTTAAACCATTTTTCTCCTACATTTGGGATCCTTGTGGCAGCTGCAAGGATATTAGTGGAAATAGTGAAATTAACCCCAACAAGAGTGACCTGTCTATCATGAAGATTGGAAATGAACAATCTTGTCAAAATAGGATGATACTGGATCTTTTGCACTTTCTCACAAAATTCAAAACAACCTACATGCTTGAAACATGACACAGTGAGGGGAGATTCCATAAGCTCTCTAGTGATTGTTGTTTCATGTCTAATGACTTTCCCTCCCTTTTTATATGGATTTTTCTTTGGTCTCTATTCCTCAATAATACTTCTATTCTCCTCTTCATCCATAATTGAAGTTGAAACCCTAGGGTGATGGAATGAAATGGAGGAAATGTGAAGTGAAAGGAAGTGTTTTGGGAAATGGAGGGAATGGGAATGTGAATGAGAACCTAGGTTAGTGAAAACCCTAGGATTTAGAGGTATTAGGAGTGGTATTGCTTTAGGGAATGTGGATATGGAAAAATATATATGGGAATGGGAAGGGAAATATATAATAGTTTAGGGATTGGTTTGAAATGAGAACTAGGGTTTCTTCCTTAGAAAAAGCTTCAAATCATTATAAAACATAAAATGTATCAATGAGATAATGTATAGGGCTTACTCACTGATCAATGGAGCCTTCAAGAAAACTTATGGAGAGATCTAGCGTTGGCTGATGGAGTGGGAGGCTGTAAGACAATTTTTTGAATTTTTGAGCAAATGCACAACGTCTAGAGCAAACATGCAACGTCCACTTCAAAGGCATAGCGATCTCTCTCAAACACGCAGCGACCAGGAAAAATGGTCTGAGAAGTTCGAGAAAACATGCAAAGATGCTTCTCAAACGCACAACAACTCCCTCAAACACGTAGCGACTATCTCAAACATGCAGGAACTCTGGAAATTTTCTTGTTTGCTCATTGAAAATGCGAAATTTCTCCCTTCTTGAGGATTGCTGAAGGATGAAAGAAACAAATAGAATTGTCTTTGAGGTTTTTGGATGGATTTATAATCTAGTGGATTAGATTTATAATTTGAATTACCCACTTTCCTTATGTTCACTTTTCTTCTCAAACTTTGTCACTGATACTCTTTGACCTTTCTGACCTTTTTTCTTTGCAGGTTGATTTAGATAATGGGACTTGAATTTCTTTGCTTCATTTTATGAAGAATGATTGAATTGGTAGCTAGGGATTAAATTATTACATATGAAAACATAAAATTTCATTTGAATAAATGAAAAATAAATTACATATTTTATATTATATCAAAATATCATTTTGATATAAAAATCATTGAAATAATTACAACTTGAAAAATAGAATAGTTACAAAGTGATGATCTTCTATAGAGGAATATAAAATGTCTTTGAGTCACTCTCATATGTTTTTTGACTTTATTTGGATAGAGTAATGCATTTTCGACCTTGAGAAACAAAACCCTAATGACCTAATGAAACTTTTAAGACCTAATCTTCATGAATGACTTTAACTGAGGCAAGGCATGGGGAAATGAGCATTTTCATAGGTATTATTATGCTCAAGGGGACATGGGAGTAAGTCAGAAAATATGGTTCTCTGAAGGAGAGAAGTTTTATTGAGCAAAGATACCATTAGTGAAAGAATTTTTAGCATGAACTAATGGAATGATATAAAAATTTCAGAATGAGACACCTAACATGAGAAATGAAGCAATGGAACTGATCACTGATGGCAGAATGCATATTTTGACTCTAATAGAAGAAAATGACAATAATGCTAGAAATATATAATGCTACATTATATATCATTGTGGACTATATACAAGTGGAAAATGTTGAAAATATAATTGTTGATTGTTGATATGTTCTAGGAGAAGAAAGCATTGACCTACTTTAAGAAGTGTTGATAAGACAAGGAACATGATCTAGCAATAACACTTCCAAGGTGGAGAAGAAAATAAGATGAATATGTAGAGTATTGATGCAACAGATCATGTGAACAATTTGAATATGATGGAACACACAATGTGCTCATGATGGAGAAGAAATTATAGTGATAATAGTTTATAATATAGAGTTCAAAGTAGATGAACAAGTGTACTAGAAAGTGGATAGGAAAAGTATGTTTAGTAATGATTATATTATAAGGGGTTGTTGAAGAATTAAGGAAATATATATGGTTTTAACATAGCTGTGAATTTTTGTAGAGTTATCTGAATGAGTGAGGAACCATACATCTATGGGATTATAATAGATGGAATATGTGGATGTTATAATAGGAAATGCAAATCCAACCTCGAAGATAATTTGGTATAGGTTTTGAATGTTGACGTGTTGAAGAATTAAAAGGGGAGGTTGTATAGATATTTCAATAGTGAGTATTGAGATACAAAAGTGGTTTTAGTCCAATATTGATAGAGTCGGAATATACTTGAATAATGAGAATTAGTGACGATTTATAAGATAGAGGTGATGGTGTAAAAGAGGGAGGATGAGGAGGTGGTAACCACCATGAAGTGGGTTAAGTGTAAGGAAATAATACAAATTTAGCAGGCATGTAGTGTTATCTATAGTTGAAGAGTACAAAGAACTAGAATTTTGGGAAGAAGACAAAGAGATGTGGTACAGAGTGTGGAAAAGGATGAAGAAGAAAATGAAAAAGGACAAAGATATTAAACACTTATTTTTTTATCAATGGCCCTATGAGTAGGATGCTTGTACATATAACTAGAGGAATATATTATGGGAAAATCCTTAGGGATTTGTCAATATTTGACATCAAAAAATAATATTTCATTTATGTTGTAACTTTTTTGAAGGTTTTCCATACTTTTAACACATAAAAAATGTACCAAATTTTACCAATGAAATCATAATTCTTATTATTAGAAGATAAAATTTGGATATGTTGTAAAGGAGATCATATTAGACCTCATTTCTAAATTTTAGAATAATATATTCACTTTAGTTATGCTTACCAAACTAAAAAGCAACATGCATATAATTTTTTTCCTAGACAAAGGTTGAATATTTTGATCAATTCATGTTATTTTCTTGGAACATAGGTCTAAAATATGGAAAACATATCAAGGAAATATATTTCTATATTTAAACTATTTTTCAATAAAATTTTATGTCTCATGGGTGTCCAAAATTTCCACATATTACATTCTATATTTTATCTATATGCTAATGGAGGCCTAATATTTCCTAGTCTTTAATTAGGCTATTCCTAATATTTCATAGTCTTTAATTAGGCTATTCTCATATTTTGTAGTTAAGGTTTGAAAATTTGATATGTTTTATATATCGCTATACCTTCTAATTTTTTTTCATAAAAGTGTTTGTTTTAAGTACTATTCCCAAGCCACACCCTATTTAGGGACTTCATAAAAAAAATTCCATGACCAAGCATTCAATGTTTTGACTTGCGTGAAACTATTATTTAGAATTAGTCTAAAATTTTTACGAGATGTAAACTATTTATCTATATAATCGCAATTTTTTGTGAAAAAAGTATTGATTTTACGGGGTGAAAATAATTCAATTAGAGGGTGCAATGCTACATGACAAAATATTGAAGCTGAATAATGAATTATTCATACTTTATTGCTCAATGTCAAAGTCTTTGAGTTACATAAGGAAATCAAAAGATTTGGGAAAGAAATAATCATGTCTTCATGGCTTCAATATGAATGAGAGTGATGTAATATGGACCTTTGGATCTATATTTTTTTGTAAGCAAGGCCGAAGAGTGACAACCATTAGATTCTAATATCCTATGGAATGTATATTTGATATCATTCTCTCTCGAGTGTATGATAAGATGCATTTTTTGGGTGAGATTTATTTATAGGGAGGGTCCTTCTCCATTGCATCAAAATATATTACATATTCCATTGTGTTACTTTAATTGAAACCCTATGCTACATAAAGTAGAAATATGGAAGAAGTAGGAAGATGAGTTGTACAAGAAAGAACGTTGTAGAAGAAAGCAAGTTGTAGATGAAAATTTCATATTTCCATGATAAGTTTCTTGATGTATCGTTGTAGATGAGCATGTAAGAGTGAGTGTGAAAGGATGTTAAATATGTTATGAAGGAATATAGTAGTAGTGAGAAGGCTAACTGACAATGATAATGTAAGAACAAGGGAGTGTTTTTTATTAAGATACACAATCTCATAAAATGACATTAATTTAGATTTATACACACCCATTAAAATATGATTTTAGTATCAGTGAATTTTAGTATCAGTGAACTATTATCTGAGAGAGAAAGTCAACGTATCAAAATATTAGTACACCTATAAATCAATGTCAACTAGGAAAAGTAGTGTGTATATTAGAGTTTAATCCACGATAACAATGTATGTCACTGAAATTTATGCATGCCTAAAATTATATAGCACATTGGATCAATACACACGGGAGAAATTAATGGGTCCAAATTTTAAGTGTATTGAGACTTTTTGGGAGAATGAAGGGATAAAGAGGCGCATGGAAGTGGAACCATCTTGGAAAACATAATATTAGAGAGCTTGTGGGATAGCATGTTAAGATAGTTGAAGGTGAATAGTCATAAGGGAAATAAAGTTGAAATTGTAAATCAAGATGGATGAATAAAACAAGTATAAGGAGGATAGACACAATTGAGATGCCTTATAAACAATAAGAAGGATAAGAGGGAATATGTGACTAGCTGAGGCTTCCATGATCTTAGGCATGGAAACACAACCAGAATTGTAAAATGATGAAAAGGATTTCAAGTCATTGTAATAATTTTCTGTATAAATAATATATGAGAAATAGATGGAGGGCCAAGTGTGTTTGGTGATTTTTCTCTTTAAGTTTCTCTGTTAGATATTTGTGTAAATTTGTGAATAAATGTTATGAATGATGTAATTTTGTAATTTACCATACTTTTGTTATAAGGAAATTCTAAAAAAATTGACTTTATTATTCTAAATGTATAAATACTTCCTTGTTGCATTATTATTTTTAGCACTATATAATTGCATATGTTTATAAATTCCAATTATTTTAAATGCATTAAAACTTATTTTAAAACAAGTCACATCCCATTTCTTAAATTGAATAATCCATAAAAGGAAACATTGCATTTATTATTTGCTTTTTTCTAGCGCGGACTATGACATTTAGTAGACTTTGCATTATTTTGTTATGTTTTGCAATTTTAACCAAAGCTTCAGAAAAATATTTAATATTTATATTTTCCTTTGAATTTAAAAATAATTTTCTAATTTTCGATTTTATTTTTTTTAATTTTCAATTAGATGAATTATCTATAATGGCAAACAATTCCCAGAAGAAATTTTATTTTTGGTATGTAGCAATACCTAGAAATTCATTTACTAAAAAAATAAAAACTAATTTCATAGTGTGCAACTACTTTAAATAAACGAAAAGAAAAAGAATGATAAGTCTTTTAAGAGAGACGACTGTTAACAAATATGTAGTAATAATAATAATAATAATTATTATTATTATTATTATTATTATTTTACTGCGCTGAACTTCCTTATATAAAGATTCCCTCGTGTAAAGCAGATCTTCCACTACCCAAAGGAAACTTTTGAACTCCGCAGCTATTATTGTGATCATGACTCGCTATTCTCTATTTCACTACGGAAAGGAAACTTTCGAACTCCGCACAATGTATTCCTCCGCACCATTATTGTGATCATGACTTTCTATTCTCTATTTTTGCACGTGTTCGTCAACATTCGGACATTTCTACAAAATCCAATTACAATTAAAACAACGTGGAATTGATGAGTGATTCTTTAAACTTAAATTCAATAATTTACAATTATTTTATCTTACATTCTTTAACTAATACAAACACTTTGTTGCATATAGAAACCATACACTATGGTTCTCACCAGAGCAATTTTTAATTTGTATGGAACTATCAGAAAACCTAACAGATTACAAATAAAGAAATGATCTAAAATTTAATTTATTAAAAAGTTTTACATAAAAATTAAAAATTAGTTTCAGAGAATATGTAGATGTGGCGATGAATAGAAAATTAATTTTCTTGATCCATTGACAGTTTCTAAACAAAACTAACTTAACTTATATATGTGAAGAACAAAGAAAAATTACTTCCTTCTAGAAAAAATTATGGAAGATTTGCACAGATCACATGGATTATTTATTATTTGAACTATATTCTAGGTTAATGAATCCATTCTGTCCCTGAAAATTTTTCTAACCTAACAAATAACTAATTACTTGCTCCAAATTATTTAAAGTCGGTAAAATAACTGCAATTACAATGAGGAATACAAAGAAAATGCTACACAAGTGAGATGAGATGAATCTTGTTAATAAAATAGTACAGAGCAATGTAGGATAAATATTTCTGAAAGCATGCTCATAATGGATAGGCTTGGCTAGAAAATGATCCTAACATAAAAACAGTCTAAGTTTTTTGATAAATAATATTATTTTAATTTTAAATTATTACTTAATAAACAATAATACAAATTAGATAATTTGATTTTAAATTAGTATTGTGTGAAAGTTGATTGTGCTTTGGTCCTTGGTGGTTTTTGTGCGGAGGATCTCCACACACTGAACTTTAATAATAATACTTTAATTTTAAATTATCGTTAATAATAATAATTTAATTTCATATTATTTTTGTGCGAAGCTGGACACAATGAACTTGAATGAACTTCTTCCACACGGTTACGGGAACTGTTTCTATTACTAAATTCATAGCTCCGAAATTAACATTTCTGAAGTGTGTACCGATAATTTAAAATAAATATACATTTAAATGTTGATAAGGTTTATAGCTTTATTGCTAAAATTTTCCATTTATTGTTGAGAAACAAATCACAATTAATTCGTGATATGCTTCTATTGATCGTTGTTTTCACTTTCCCCACTACTACACAATTTAAAGTAAATTACATTAAATATGGACATGGTTTTAACTATTTTCGAGATTAAATTTGATCACAACTAAAATTTTCAGTGCTATTTAAAAAATTTCGAATTGTTAAAATTTCTTACTGTTTTTTTAAAACAAATAAATTATATAAGTTTTTATACTTTTATATTTTTAACTAAAAATCTATATTCAAAATCATTTTTCAAATAATTTTGACAATTTTATTTATTCTAAAATTAAAGAAATTACATAATATTTTTTTTTTTTTTATGCTTCTAACTATTCAATCAAAAACATCAACTTTGATTAAAAAAAGAAAAAGATTAGCATAGATCATATAGACTATTCTCCAATTAAATTCCAACGTAAGTTAATACATCCGTTATTTCTATGCAAATGTATTATAATCTAATACATAACTAATTACTAACCCCAAATTATTTAAACTCTATAAACTAATTGCAATTACAACGAGAAATACAATGAAATAATACTCAAATAAAATGAGATAAATCTTGCTAACATAATATTGTAGAGTAATATATCAGAAAACTTTCTGAAACCACTATCATACTTGACCAACTTAGTGAGTGAAAATTATAATAACATAAAAACAATATAAACTTTTTAATAAATAATAATATTTTAATTTTATATTATTGAAATATAAATTAATTTAATTAAAAAAAAACAAATATACTCATTGTGGGAAGGTCCTTAATGAATTTAGAATGAAAGTCCTCCTCCATATTATTGTTGTTGTTACCAAAATCGAGACCCCAATTAACCTTGCTAAATTAACATAAAATCAATCTATGTTTTTTAATAAACAATAATACTTTAATATTAGATTATTGCTTAATAATTTTAGATTATTTTTGTGTATAAATCCATTATAGCTTTGCTAAATTAACATAAAATCAATCTATATTTTTTTTAAACAATAATACTTTAATATTAGATTATTGCTTAATAATTTTAATTTATTTTTAATGTATAAATCCATTATGTGAATGTTCATTTATAGAAGTTCATTGTGCAAAGGACTTACACACAATGAACTTCTCCGCATAATGAACTTATATACAATGAACCTAAAAAAACATACTGCTTTAATGAATTTTAATGAATTTCTGCACAATGAAATTCGGTAAAAGATAATCTTTTAATTTTAGGTTGTTTTAATAATGATCATTTACATTTTCTAAATGATAGAGAATATATAAATAAATATAGAGGAAGCTCATTTTGTTGAGCTCCGCACAATGAATTTAGAATGAATTTCCTTCGCACAGAATGAATTTCCTTCGCACAGTTCCGGGAACTGTTACTATTAGAAAATTCAAAGTTCAACAATTGGCCTTGATAAAATATGTATTAGTATTTTAAAATAAAATTACTTTTAAACAGTGATAAGTTTTATAGTATTATTGGTCGAAATTTCCATTTATGGTTGAGAAATAAATCACAATTAAATTTTCTTATTCTTTTAATGATTCTTGTTTTCAATTTCGTCATTACTAACACTTTTAAGAAAATGACATTAAAATTTGGTCATGATTTTAACTATTTTTCCATTTAAGCTTTGATTTTAGTTTAACTTTTTACTATTTTTAAAAAAAATTATATTTATAATCATAGGTTTCAAACAATTTCTACATGACTAGTTAAAATTTATAATTGAATATGTTTCAAACAATTTCTACATGACTAGTTAAAATTCTATGCTCATTTTTAAAACAAGGAAATTATCTTCTTATAATTTTATATTTTTAATTGAAAATATATATTTATAACCATCTTTCAAATAGTTCTAACCTTTTGTTCTTTATTAAAATAAAGAAGTTATACAAACTTCTTATGTTTCTATGCTTCTAACTATTTAATCAAAGACATCAAATTTGGAAAAAAATTAGAAAGGATTCACATAAATCATATGAAATATTTCTCAGTTGAACTATAACCTAGGTTCATTATTCCATTATATCCGTAAATGAACTCTAACATAACAAATAACTAATTACTCACAATAAATTATTTAAACTCGATAAACTAACTATGATTACAACACGGAATAAAGTGAAAATGTTGCACAATTGTGATGAAATGAATCTTGCTAAGAGAATAGTGTTAAGAAATGTAGGAGAAAACTAATTCATAATTGACATTGCTAGTGTAGGAAAATTATGATAACATAAAAAAAAAATTAGAGATTTTTAATAAACAATGACACTTTAATTTTAGATGATTGTTTAATAAAAAATAATAATAATTTACTTTTAGATTAATGCTTCATTGAACTTGCCTTCACCCGGCATGTGCCCATCATGCACCTATCATTGGTTCCCTCCCCCTATCTCTCCCATGGCCCCAATCATGTGGTTGTGTCACTTGATACCTCAACTCACCTGACTGTTATTGACTCAGGCATGCAATCCACATATGGGTGCATGGGAACTACTCCTTCATACAGGAAAGGCCACGACACTCACCTCTACGTTGTGCACTCTAAGGGACACCCATGGGTCCACTTCATCTAACCAATCCACCGAATACCTAGACCATGCATCCAACATGTCACACCCGTGCTCCACGCTTGTCTTATCACACAACTTGGGCATGCATAGTGTATCAGTCGCCAAGGATAGTCATGGACATTCATTTGACCATTGTGCTAATTTTAGGTCCTAATGATACTTTAATTAAGTTCATAGTTTTTAGTTCATTTTTTTGGGGACGTGCCCCTTCACAAGTTAAGTCGATGCACCCTAACATCCCAATTTGTGCGCCTGACCAACCCACCATCATGGCAATGCACCCAAGGCGTGACCACCCATGTCATTGTCTATCGCATGCTACCCCCCACCACTTTCTTCATTGAATTGATCGAAGATTATTCTATGCATCACACATCTTTCTTGGTCGACTTTCATCTCATGTCTCACCTGGACCACGCCTTTCCGATTCTCTGCACATTGTGTCCAATCACCGCTCATGTGGCCCAGTTCATGCCCTTTGCGCACCCATCATACATGTATTTTCGACACCCTCCATCTGAATCACCTTTGGTGTCCATCATGTAGTCGTGTTGATTATTTTTCCAACTCACCCGGTCATGATTATAACTATTTTTCCATTTAAGCTTTATCATGGCTAAAATTTTTATTGTTGTTTTAAAAATTTGTGCTTATACCTATATGTTTCAAAAAATTTCTATATTAGTGGTTAAAATTTCTTTCTCATTTTTAAAACAAGAAAATTAGACAACCTTCTTATGATTTTATATTTCTAACTGAAAATCTATATTTCTCACCATCTTTCAAATAATTATTTTATTCATTCTTAAAATAAAGAAGTTATATAACCTTTTTGTGTTTGTATTGTTCTAACTCTTCAATCAAAAACATCATTTTGGAAAAAAATATAAAATATTGACACAGATCACATAGAATATTTCCCAATTAAACTCTAACCTAGGTTGATTTGTCCATTATTTCCATGGAAATTTACTCTAATCTAACAAATAACAAATAACTAGCCCTAAATTATTTAAACTAAGTAGACTAATTGTGATTAAAACGAAGAATACAGTGGAAATGCTAAAAAAATAAATAAGATGAGGCGAATCTTGTTAAGAAAATAGAGAAATGAACTTTAATAAAAATACTACTTTAATGAACTTCTGACCAATAAACTATAATAATAATACTTTAGATTTTTGAACTGGTAATAACTATATAGATGAATTCATGAACTGGTAATAAATATATACATGAATTCAGTATTAAAAAAATGAATGTGAGGGAAGCTCATTGTGTGGAATTCAGCGAAATGAACTTAGTGTGAAATTTTTCCACAAATTTGTGGAATGTTTTGTTATTACCGATTTAAAATCTATGAAAATAGTCTTGCTAAAGTGTGTACGAGTATTTTAAAATAAACTTACATTTAAAAGATGAAAACGTTTATAATTTTACTGAGGAAATTTTCCATTTATCGTTGAGAGAGAAATCACAAGTAACTTGTGGTATTTTTCTAATGATCTTTGTTTTCACTTTCGCGACTACTATTTTATTTATTATTTTCACTTTCGTGACTACTATTCTATTTAAAGGTAATTGGATTAAAATTTGGTCATGATTTTAATTATTTTTCCATTATCAAAAATTTATACTTATAACCATATGCTTCAAACAATTTCTACACCAATTATTAAAATTTCTTGTTAATTTTTAAAACAGGGAAATTATATAACCATTTTATACTTTATATTTTTAACTAGAAATCTATATTTATAACTATTTATTTATTCTTAAAATAAATAAATTGTAGAACCTTCTTATGTTTTTATGCTTTAAACTATTCAATCAAAAATATCAAATTTAGCAAATCAGTGGGATTGACACAAATCACATGTACTATTTCTCAATTGTACTATTTCTCAATTGCACTCTAACCTTCGTTAATACATACATTTTCTCTATCTCCATGCATATGTACTAACCTAAAAAATAACTAATTACTAGCCCCAAATTATTTTAACACGGTAAACTAACTACCATTACAACCAGGAATACAATGAAAATGCCTCATAAATCAGATGAGATGAATATTGCTAACATAATAGTGTTGAGCGATGTTGGCGATGTTTTTTTTGAAAGACCACTTATGATAACATAGAGACAATAATAGCTTTTTAATAAATAATAATACTTTTATTATAAGTTAGTGTTTAAATTTATGTTGAGATAATGCCTCATTTATGATGCATATTACAGATTAGGGATTGGTTTGGTTTGTTGGAGGATGTTGAGAGATTCTCTCAATTACTCCCTCCAAGAGTGGAATTAGTTGGATCTCAACAACACTATAAATATTGTAATGTATTAGTGTGATTTAATATAGAAAAATAATTATTGTGTGTTATTTTTGTGGAATGACTGCTCTCTCCAATTTCTAATATGGTATCGGAGCCAGTTCTGGCTTGATTCCCTCACGGGAAGGCCAGGAAGATGTGAGAGCAATGATTGTCAAACCACTGCTATAGGAGAGTAAATAGTTTATTTTCTAGGTGAAATTTTTTTGTGAGTTTGTATAGGGGCGCGGTGATTGGTTGAAGAGTTTACAAAAGTATTTATTTCAGCTGTCATTCCCTTATCCTTCCGTGGATCGGTGTGTTGCTTGGATCGTATTTGAAACATAACGAAAGGCCGCAGATATTTCTTCAAACTCCAAGCAAGCCTGTTCTTGAGGGGGAGGATTCCAAGTGTCAGTGCATTGAATCTGTGACAAATCAGGGCACGACTGCACTTGGGGAAGAGACCATTTCCGCCGCATTTTTTTTCGATTATGTGGTAACGAAACACACACATCTTAATCCTGCACTTATGTCATAGGAGTTGCTTGATTTTTAGGGGATCGAAATATTCAACGCACACCCAACATTCATGATCTTCAACATTAGAGTTGGATTGTTCTGGAGCAGAAATAATTGGATTGAAAGCCGTCTGGAAATTGTCACATTAAGGGAGTCGTCTGGATTTCTTGAATTCACAAAAATATATGCAGAATCAGTCATTGTCATGTCTACACAGTCAAATGAAAGAAAACTCAAGTCTGCAGTTTTCAGATCTCCAGCATCTGTTCTGGGACCTGGGCGGGTTTAGTTCACTAAGATAGCCACTCTTAGCGCGACAATATATCCTTGTGTTTCCCGCCCATCTCTTTCAATCACGCGGTTGGGGCGCCTACCCCGTTTTTCACTGCTGTGTTTGCCTATCTCACTCTGGTTCCTTTCATTGCTGGCATCGTTATTGCTAGCGGGTTTATTACACATTTACGGGCAATTCATTGACCATGAACACGTATTTGGGTATCATCTGAGTTGACCCAACTGCATTGTTGGTCAACTATATGTAATAAGAGGGTAGATATATGGATATTTCTTGCCTTGTGTTTGATGGAAGCTGCAGATTTATTTGCGAAAGACGGAGGCCGCAATTGCTAGAAATTTTCGGGAGAAAGGTGCTATATTGCTAGAGAGATTAAAGCTGCTTGTTAGATATATATTATGTGACATTTGTTGTGAGATTTGTATAGTGCAGAACCAACTATGAACAATTTAGCATTATTTAAATTAGTCGTACTCTACATTCTACCGGGATGAGAGAACAATTGGCTAATTTGATTGTGTGAATTTGTTATATGCTGATATTGCTGTGCTACGGGCCAAGAGCATCAGTTACAGGTTACAGTATGAGATCCATTTGTGTGAAGCAGGTCAAGTTGTTAGATTATCTCTTGAACACATTCATTATTCATACCATTTGCCTAGCCACTAATGGATAGCCGAAAGCGAAATATCCGACAGATGGTGATTGGTCCATAGGATGGTTCATCACTTGTCAGCTCTTATCGCGGAAGCCCCGACGAGCCGAGCTGTCAATACTGTTGATCTTGCAAAGTTCATTATTGCTGGTCAAAAACAATTGTATTTTAAATGGGTTGAATGGTAGCTCGAAAATGGTGGAGAAAAGAGCGTTGTCTATGAGATTTCAAAGTGGGTACAAATGTTAATGAAGACCAGGGCAGACAAATGTTTGTATTAATTTAGTGTGTTCTCCATTTCTGTAATGTAGGCATTAAGGAGGGGTGTTGAGATAATGCCTCATTTATGATGCATACTACAGATTAGGGATTGGTTTGGTTTGTTGGAGGATGTTGAGAGATTCTCTCAACTACTCCCTCCAAGAGTGGAATTAGTTGGATCTCAGCAGCACTATAAATATTGTAATGTATTAGTGTGATTTAATATAGAAAAATAATTATTGTGTGTTATTTTTGTGGACTTGCTGCTCTCTCCAATTTCTAATAAGTTATTGTTTGGTAAACACTGTAATGATAATTTAATTTTAGATTAATACATACTAACATACTACTTTAATTAACTATAATAAACATTTCTACATTGAAATTTAATATTAATACTTTAATTTTATATTATTCTAATAATACTTTAATCTTATATCATTGAAATATAAATAAATTCAATTTCAAAAAGAACTAATGCAAGGAAGCTCATTGTGCAGAGCTCGTCAATGATCATTTTAGTATGAACTTCCTCCACATCTTTTATTTCAAGGCTATGCAATTAACCTTGATAAAGTAACATAATTTTATATTATTATTTGATAAACAATATTAATAATAATTTAAATTTAAATTATGGTTATGTAAAAATTCATTCTATGGATGTCTTTGTAAAGAAGACTTAAGCACAAAAAATTTTCAAAATAATATTTTAATTTTAAGTTATTATAGAAATAAGTATATAAATAAATTTAATATAAAAAATCTAATGTAAATAAAGCTTATTTTGCTGTAAAAAATTTCCATTTATCTTTGAAAAACAAATCACAATTAATTCGTGGTATGCTTCTGATGATCCTTGCTTTCAGTTGTATGATTACTACGAAGTTTGAAGGAAATTATGCTCAAATATGGTCATGACTTTAACTATAAGCTTGACCATATTTTAGTTTAAAAGAATTATACTTAAAACCATATATTTCAAACAATTTCTATAAGAGTTGTTATTTTTTTTTCTAATTTTTGAAATATAGAAATTACTTTTTATGTTTTTATATTTGTAACTAAAAATCTATATTATAACCATATTTCAAATAATTATGATTTTTATAATATATTTCAAATAATTATGATTTTTTTTTTTTTTAAATAAACAATTTAGATAAGCTTATTATGTTTCTATGCTTATAACTATTCAATCAAAGACATCAACTTTGGTAAAAAATATGAAGGATTCTCACAGATCACATGGACTATTTATCAATTTAACTCTAATATAAGTTAATGCATCCATTACCTCCATATAAATGTAGTCTAACCTAACAAATAACTAATTATTGACACTCAATTATTTAAACTCTAATATATTACCTCCATGTAAATGTAGTATAACCTAACAAATAACTAATACTACCACTCAATGATTTAAACTTCGTAAATTAACTGTGATTATAATAAGGAATATAGTAAAAATGCTACAAAAGTGTGATGAGATGAATCTTGCTAACATAATAGTGAAAAGCAATGTACGAGAAAACTTTATGAAAGCACACTCATAATTGATTGTCTAGTGCGAGAAAATTATGATAACAAAAAAACAATCTACGCTTTTTAATAAATAAGAACACTTTAATTTTAGATTATTATTTAATAAAAAATAATAATAGTTTAATTATGGATCAGTGTTCCACAGATTTCGTCCTCACTTGTCCCATACCCATTGTACATGTATCATCAATGCCCTCCGCATAAATTTCCCATGGGATCCATCCTCTAGCCGTGTCAACCAATGCTTCAACTCAGCCACCTATCATCGAATTTTCTACACAATCAACCTATGGGTGCCTAATACAACACCTTCATGCGGGCATGCCCATGACGCTTGTCTTTATTCTATGCACTCTATGCGAGACCTATAGGACCACTTTGTTTAACCAATTTTCCCAACACCCAACACATGTGTCCAACTTTTTAAGCCCATGCTCCACACTTGTCACATCACACTACTTGGTCATGTACAGTGTATAGGTCGCCAACGATCATCATGGGCATCCGTTGGGTTATGGTTCCAACTCTAGGTCCTAAAATTTCTTTAGTTATATGTGTAGTTTTCACTTCATTTTTTTGAGCAGGCACCGCTTTACAAGTCTGGTTGAACTGTCACATGTCATGTGGGAATGCCCCTTCATTCAGGCGCCATAGCATGCCTAGTATGCAATTATCCTTAGGCCACTCGGAAACCCCACCATTGTGCGAGAACTCTTCGGGTGCATACACCCATGTCATCGTGTATCGCACGCTACCCCTGCGCTTGCATCACAAAACTAGCCCACGTTTATTCCACCCATCACACATCTCAACTGGCCAACTTCCATCACATGTCTCACCTGACCCATGCCTTTTTCTTGCTCCATTCATCATGCCTAACTATCACTGATGTGGCCTGGTTCATGCTTGTTGCACATATCACCCGGCCCACACCCATCATGCGTGTATCACCGACACCCTCCACTTGACTCACCTTTGGCATTCCTCGGGCGATCATGTTACCTCCCACTCGCCTGAGCATGATTTTAACTATTTTTCCATTTAAATTTGATCACAGCTAAACATTTTATTTCTATTTTAAAAATTTATACTTATAACCATATGTTTCGAACAAATTCTATAAAATTTGTTAACATTTCTTCTTCATTTTCTAAACAAGGAAATTATAAAACCTTCTTATATTTTTATATTTCTAACTAAACATATATATTTATAACAGTCTTTAAAAAAAAATCCAACATTTTTATTCATTCTTAAAATAAAAAAGTTATATAACATTTTTATTCTTCTATGATTCTAACTATTCAATCAAAAACAATAAATTTAGAAAAAAACATAGAAGATTCAAATCTATCACATAAACTATTTCTCAATTAAACACTTAACTAAATTAGTATATCCATTATATCTATATAAATGTATTCTAATCTAATAAATAACTAATTACATTCTCCTAATTTTTTAAAGCCCTAAAAAAAACTTTAATTATAACCAAGAATACATTGAAAATGTCACACAAATAAGATGAATTGAATCTTGTTAAGAAAATAGTGCAAAACAATGTGATTACAACCAAAAATACATTGAAAATGTCACACAAATAAGATGAGTTGAATCTTGTTAAGAAAATAGTGCAAAACAATGCGAGAGAAAGCTTTCTCAAAGCATACTCATAATTGGCAGGTTGCCTAAAAATTATGTTAACATAAATCAATATAATATTTTTAATAAATAATAATATTTTAATTTTACATTATTACTTGATAAACAATAATAACAATTTATTTTTATATTAATGTTTGCAGAAGCTCATTATGCGGAGGATCTCTGCACATTGAAATTTAATATTAATACTTTAATTTTATATTATTTTAATAATAATATTTTAATTTTTTGAACTACTAAATATATAAATGAATTTGTGTAAAAAATATGAATGCGGGGAAGCTCATTGTGGGGAGATTCGTACCATGAACATAAAAAGAACTTCCCCGCAACGTTGAGGGAATTGTTGCTATTGCCAACTTCAAATCTAGGAAAATAAATATGCTAAATATGTATAAACTTACATTTAAATGAACGTAGGTTTATAAATTTATTGCTAGGAAATTTTATTTATTTTGGAAAAACAAATCATAATTAATTCGTGATATTTTTCTAATAATCCTTGTTTTCACTTTTGTGACTACTACTTTTTAACCTTTTTTATTAAAACTTGATCATAACTAAACTTTTAACTCTTCGTTTAAGAACATTATGCTTATAACTATATGTTTCAAACAATTTTTTTACCGAATTGTTAAAATTTGTTTCTCTTTTTAAAACAATTTTTACGGAATTGTTAAAATTTGTTTCTCTTTTTAAAACAAGGAAATTATATAGCCTTTTTATATTTCTAACCAAATTCTATATTTATAATTATCATTCAAATCATTCCAACATCTTTATTCATTATTAAAATAGATAATTTATATATATTTTTAATGCTTTTAACTATTTAATCAAATACATCAGTTTTGGAAAAAAATAAAGAGCTAGACAGATCACATGAACTATTTCTCACTTGGAATCTAACCAAGGTTAATGCATTCATTATTTCCATATAAATATACTTTAACCTAACAAATAACTAGTTATTAGCCCCAAATTATTTAAAATAGTAAACTAACTACCATTACAACTAGGAATACAATGAAAATGTTACACAAATGAGCTAAGATGAATCTTGCTAACATCATAGTGTAGAGCAATCTAGGAAAAACCTTTATGAAAGAACGCTAAAAGCTAAAAATTAGTATAATATGAAAATAATATAAGTTTTTTTTTTATAAATAATAATACTTTAATTTAATTATAGATTATTTCTTAACTAGTCTAGATTCATCTTAGCTATGGATCTATCAAGCATCGAGAGGGATCAAATCTCTCTCTAGGTGAAAACCTCTTTTTGAGTGCAAAAATTGAGGAAAGGTTTTCTCTATCCCTCCCTCTCTCCCCCTCCAACTCCATATCTCTATCCCTCCCTCTCTCCTCCTCTATCTCAAGTCCCCTCTCTTTTCCTTCCTCTCTCTCCCTTTCGCTCTTATAGAAAGTTATTTATGAGAAGGGAATGTTAGCAATACTACATTCACTAAAGAAATGACGACCTCACCTAATGGGAAGACACTTCAAGGTAACAACCGACCATGATAGTCTTAAAAACTTTTTGGAACAAAGACTATATTCATAAGAGCAGCAAAAATGGGTCACAAAGATGTTGGGCTATGACTTTGAAATCATCTACAAAAGATGGAAGCTAAATGTTGTTGCAGATGCACTCTCAAGAAAGAATGAAGAGGTGGAAGCATTGCTTTGTGGCATTTCTATTATCCAACTTGAATGGATAACCGAAGCAAGGGATGAATGGAAGAAGGACACGAAAGTGTGGACACTCATTCAAAGGTTGTAGCAAGATCCTAGGGCATTTGATACATTTAGCTTGAAAAATGATTCCTTATGGTACAAAGATCGCTTATATATTTGTAATAATTCCCAACTGAAACAAAATAATCTTTTGGAATTGCACACTCCTCCTTTAGGAGGACACTCAGCATTTTTAAAAACTTACCACAGGATGAAGAAAGAATTTTATTGAGATGGCCTTAAATCAGATATTCAAAAGTTTGTGGTGGAATGTTTGGTTTTCTAGCAATATAAAGTTGAGAAAATTAAGACCCCGGGTCTTCTACAACCTTTATCCATTCCAAGTCAACATTAGGAGGATATTTCAATGGATTTTATCACATGTTTACCTAATTCTAAAGGAAAGAATGTCATCGTGGTGGTATTTGATATAATTACCAAGTATGCACTCTTTTTTGCATTATCTCATCCATTTAAAGCAAGTAAAGTTGCTACTACATTTATGGAAACAATTCAAAAGCTACATGGATACCGAAAGATTATTGTAAGTGACAAAGATCCCATTTTTACTAGAAATTTTTGGAAGGAATTATTTTCTTATTTGGGTACTCAACTAGCTCATAGCTCATCTTATCATCCTCAATCCGATGGTCAAATTGAGATAGTGAATAAATGTTTGGAAGGACATCTTTATTGTTTTGTATATAATAAATAAACACAATGTGTCAAGTGGTTACCTCTCACTGAATGGTGGTATAACACTTCCTTTCATACTACAACAAAAATGACCCCATTTATGACACTTTATTGTCCATCACATCATCTTTAAGAGAAAACTCTAAGGTTCAAGCACTGGAAGATCACATCAAGCATCAACAAGAATTTTTCCAACTCTTAAAATATAACCTAAATTTGGCACAAAATAGAATTAAACAACAGGAAAATTAACAATGTAGCAAGAGAGGTTTTGATGTAGGAGTCTAGGTATTTTTACGGCTACAACCATATAAACAAATGTCCCTCAAGCAAGCTAAGAAGGATAATAAATTATTTCCAAAGTACTATTGTCCTTAGAAGGTGTTGAACAATATTGGTATTATGGCATAGAAATTGGAGCTTCCTGCTTTTTCATGAGTGCATCCAGTTTTCCATGTCTCATGCTTAAAGAAGGTTATAGGTGAAAAACTTCCATTTCAAACAATATTTCCATAACTTGATGATGAAGGAAAAATCTTATTGGAACATCAAGAAATTATAGAAACAAGAACTTTATAGCTACGGAATAGATCAATTTTAGAGTATCTCATGACGTGGAAGAACTTAACCACTGAAGATTCTACATGGGAGGATGAGAGTTTTATACAGAAGCACCCAGAGCTACTCAAGCATTGAGGAAAACACTTTTTTCAAGGAGAGGGGCATGTTAGGTCCCTATATTACTAGTGTAGTCCCTTATTGTTGTTAGTGTAGCCCCCTTATTGTTATTGTTGTACCCCTGTAACCCCAATACTGTTATTATTGTGCCCTTACATTATTATTGTTAGGTCGGCTAGGATTATATTGTGACCCCATGGACTCCTATATATAGAAGGAGATTTTTTCATTTGTATTATCCAAGAATTGTTCATTTCTGTAATTTAAAGGAGGTTTCCCCATCGAAGTGTCTTATTTCTAAGGCGTTGATCTCTCTTTTATTTTATTTTTGGAGCTGGTTTCATAACAGCAAGATGGATGATGTAGGTCTAAAAACAATGTTTGAGAAAGATACCTACAAGATGGTTCAGTGAGAACTAGTGTTAATGCCAGTTCAGATTGGAACTCTGTACAAGCTTCAGGGTAGCACTGTTATTGATGGGTGAAATAGTTATGTGGTTCCTCAAAGTGGAGCAAAAATCCTAGTGGTCTCTGGAGAAAATACCAGGCTATGGCATCAAAGGCTTAGACATGCTAGAGAGAAGGGGCTTCAGATATTGCATGGTAATGGTATGGTAGAAGGTATGTCTAATTTATCTCTAGATTTCTATTTCTGTGAACATTGTGTATATGGGAAGTAGAATCAGGTGAGTTTTCCTTCTGGTGCTAAGAAGGAAAACAAGATATTAGATCTTGTGCATAGTGATGTGTTTGGGCCTATGTTTGTTCCATCACTGTGAAATTTGGTGTACTATGTTTCATTCATAGATGACTTCTCAAGGAATACATGGATATATTTCTTGAGGAAGAAATCTGAAGTCTTTGGAAGATTTAAATAATTTAGGGCTCTGGTGGAAAACCAAATAGAGAAGAATATTAAGGTGTTGAGTACAGATAATGGTGGAGAGTTTTGCAAGAAGGAATTTGAAGAGTTATGTAAGAAGTGTGGTATAGCACAACAAAATACTACTCCATACACACCTCAGCAAAATGGACTTGCAGCAATAATGAACAAAATGCTAATGGAAAAAGAAAGAATCGTGCTTAGTGGTATCGATTTAGGATAGAAATTATGGGAGAGGTAGTTGAGACTGCATGTTACCTGGTTAATAGATGACCTTCATTAGCGTTCGAGGATAAGACTCTACATGATGTATGGACTGGCAAGAAACTCTCTCTTTCATATCTGAGGTTATTTGGATGTGATTCATATGTACATGTTCCAAAGGAGAAAAGGACCAAGTTGGATAATAAATTTAAAGGCGCATCTTTATTGGGTATAAGGATGGTTTAAAAGGTTATAAGATTTGGAAACCAGAAACAAGGAAGTTTGTGTACATCTGAGATGTGGTGTTTAGAGAGGTGAAATAGGTTACTAAACATGAAGTTATACCAAAGGAACATGAGAGGATATATTTTGAGCTAAAGGAGGATGAATCATACCCTACAATAGAACAAGATTCAAAAGTGGAAGAGCTAGAAACTCCACCTGTGAGAAGATAATTTCGGGAAATAAGGAAGACAAAAAAGTATACTCTATCTGATTTCTGTTCAAATTTTGCTTTAACTATCGCTAATGATGATCCCAAAGCTGTTAGGGAGACAATGGATTCAGAGGATAGAAAAATATGGAGGCAGGCCATGGTTGATGAAATGGCATCCTTGCACATAAATGAGGCATGAGATCTGGTGGAGTTGCTGGCTGGAGGGAAGCCCATCGGGATAAATGGGTGTTTAAGAAGAAGATGAATGTAGATGGAAAGGTGGAGAAACACAAAGCTTTATTGGTAGAGAAAGGCTATTCCCAGGTTTCGATAACTGATTTTTGTGATATGTTTTCTTCTATTTCCAAGATTACTTCTATTAGATTACTTTTATCTGTTGTTGTTACATTTTATTTTGAGGTAGAACAGATGGATGTGAAGACATAATTTGTTCATTTTAATCTAGAAAAGGAGATATACATGAAGCAACTTGAATGAAGTTACGATGAAGGGTAAGAAAGAACTAGTATGCAGGTTAAAAAAGTCTATGTACGGGTTAAAACAGTCACCAAGGATGTGGTATCAAAAATTTGATACCTATAGACGGGGACTTGGCTTCACCAGAAGCAAAGAGGATCATTGTGTGTATTTTAAATTAATTTGTGACCTTGTTATTTATTTGGTCTTGTATGTGGATGATATGTTGCTGATTGGAAACGATAAAGAAATTATCCAAGATTTGAAGACCCAATTTTTCTCCAAATTCAACATGTAGGATATTGGTGCTGCAAACTATATTTTTGGCATCGAAATTAAGAGAGATTGATAAAAGAGGAAACTCTGGTTAAACCAAAGAAAGTATGTCAAGATAATAATGTCGAGGTTCAATATACAAGATAATAAATAGGTGAAGGTTTATATTGCTGTAGGTGTAAATCTATCTGCTGAACAATGTCCCAAGACACAAGAAGAAGACGATAATATTTTTTGTCTTCCATATGCAAGTGTAGTGGGTAGCCAAATGTATGTAATGGTATGTAATAGACTAGACATTGCACATGCAGTGGGAATATTGAGCAGGTTTATCTCAAAACTAGGGAAGGATCATTGGACAATAGTGAAGCGTGTTTTTAGATATTTGCGTGGAACTAGTGATTATGGTTTGTGCTACTAGGGAATACCAGGATTGGATGGAGTTTTGGGCATCTATGGTTTTTTTGATGCAGACTGGGTTGGAGATTTGGACCAAAGAATGTATAAAAGTGGGTATGTGTTTAGCCTATTTGGAGGTGCAGTCATTTGGATGAGTAAAAGATAGTTTGTAGTGAATCTTTCAACTATAGAGGCAGAATACATGGCATCCACTCATGCAAGAAAGGAAGCAATTTTGTTGCAGAGATTGTGTTCGAGTATGGGGTTGGTTCAATGAGCTATAAGGATAGACTGTGATAGCTAAAGTGAAATTTTCTTGTCTAAGAACCTTGCTTATCATTAAAAGGTAAAGAACATTGATGCTCAATATCACTTTGTGAGAGATATGGTTGAGGATAAAAATATCTTGTTGGTAAAGGTGGAAACTTTGAAGAATGTTGCAGATGCATTAACAAAGTCTGTGAGTACTCAAAATTTCTCTTGTTGTAGAGAAACAATGGGTGTTTCAGGGCTGAACTAATGACTAAGCTCTCATGTGGCCCCCTATAGAAAGAAAACAACAAGTGGGAGTATGTTTGGTATGTGTTATATTCTTTCCATGAATAGTCGAATTTTGGACCCTATTTCAGGTAGGTGGACCCACACATAGTTTAGTACATAAGTTTGCACATGGTTTTGGGGCATGATGGTTTTCAGCCCCTGGTATTTTGTAGATCTGGTCAAGGGAACTACAAATATCTTCTAACCCAGGGTTAATGCAGTGGGGTTTATGAATGCTTCGACGTGTATATATATGTGTTGTAACACTAAAAGGAATATAATAAAAAATCAAGCTAGTAGTTTGGATTTTGGATCTAGGGGAAAATCTTTGTATATATCTATTTTATGTTTTATGCTCTCACTATTGTTTATTTCCTATTTTTTAAGAATTCGTTTGCAGATAATTTTTGGACAGGGTTAAAACCTACAACTTCCTTCTACCAAGCATGGTAATTAATTGTTATTTGTGGTCATTGATATATATTCTCATATAGATATATTGGTTGATTTTAAGAAGAGTATCATAGTAGAAGACACTACCAAACTCTTCTTCTAATGATTTTGGGTGCATTTTTGTATTCCACATATAATTATATTAAATTAGTACAATAGGCTCTTGAGCACATTCTGGTTGAGTCTTTGGCCATTTTTGGACACAAGGCTTACCTATTTGACTACATTCCATCCCTAAATTAATTACTAGACAAAGGACGAAAACAAGATGATAGTGCACATACTACGCAAATCTAATCATCCACGAACATGGGATGAGAGACTTCCCTATTTACAACATACCTATAATATAGCTCTCCATAGCTCGACTACACACAAACCCTTTCAAGTGGGCCTTTTATTTCAAGCATTGTGCTCAATTGATGTTTCCATGCCTCTTGTGACTACATAGGAAGAATCTACACATGTATAGTCTAAAGTTGATAAAGAGAAAAGGTTTATTGAAGACATGTAACAGATCTACCAACAGGTTCATGATATCCTAAATAAATCCAATTCCAAGTATAAACAAGGTCATGATCATCATCGAATTCCACATAAGTTTCAAGTGAGAGACAAATTGTGGTTGCATATACAGAAGGAACACCTTATTGAAACCCATGAGAATCTTCAACCACGTCTATACTAGCCCTACATCATCACTAAGGTCATGGGTGACAATTATTTCGAACCAAGTATCCATCCATTCCTTTTTCTGCACCTCATATTCAATGTTGACCACCTTCGGCTATAATTTCCACCATTGTTGGACACATGAGACATTGTTGAGTAGTTGACACCATCAGAGCTCAATCTAGATTGCACTAAGTAGGCCACGACTAATCGGATCATGGAAACACTAGTTAAAAACACTCACCAACAAAGGATATAGTTGTATTAGGTTGTTAAAGTTGTCCAACTCCTACACCAAGGAAATTGGCTCACCAAAAACTAAATTTAGAAGTAGTTTCCCTACCTCATGGAGGCACTCAACTCAATGGGTATCATTACTTCCTAAGGGGGAGGAGTCGTCTAGGTGGATATTGGTAGTCACTCGCTTATTCCACTTGGACCCCGCATATTGTTTACTTTCAGTTTCCTAATTTCCATCACAATTTCCAATTTTGACAGTTTTCTATTTTTGGCAATTTTTTGAATCCTAAACTTTTGGAGTTGTTTTGAGGCCCTAAGCAACATTTTCTTGAAAACACAAGAAACTTTAAGGCCTTTTCCCTACATTCATAGTCAATTTTTTTTTCCTCAAATGTAAGTTTATAATGGGTTATTGTGTGTGCCAAATAGTGATCATATGCCACAATTATGACCCAAGGAAGTTGACGTTCCATTTAACCCCAACAAAGCCCATAAGATTTTGGTGCTTCATATAGTAGGGTTAGGGTTTTTAATATTCATTTTTTTTCATTGTTTCTTGATGATAAAAATTCATGGGAGCCTCATTGTAGCTCAGTTCATAAGACATGTAGTCGTCACATATGTAAATTATTTTCAACACTTGATATTTATTAATTAAAGTTTTTATTTGTTGTATATATGTGTTCCTTTTTAAATATGTATTTCATCTCATTCCGTCATACATCCAGATGACTTTCCTGTATTGATAATTTAATGTAAAGTAATTTAAACATAATTAAATTTAGCAACATGGATGTGACACAAAATAAAAATAATCATCTCTTTGTGAATAAAAAATATGATGCAACAACCTTTCTTGTAATTCCACAAGGTTTTGATGATAAAAAATTTCCCGAGGTTGCAGCAACAACTAAGTCTAGAAAAGCTTGGAATATTCTAGAAATGGCATATACTGAAATGGGGAGTAAAAACTATCAACAATGTTGGAGTTGTTAATGCAGTGGCTATTGTGAAATAATAACTAGGATATTTTGAGATCATAGAAGTAAATGGAGAAATTTTTAAAGAGCTCTTCAAAGTAGAAGAGAATATAGAGGACATTGAGATAATAACTTTCATAAGTATTATGGATAGCTTTTTTGAAGAAATTGTAAAGGAAAAAATTGATTATGTACAAGATTCAAATAATGAACATGGTAAATAAATTGAATATATGCATGCAAATGGTGAAATTAAAACTATATTTGTATTAAAAACAAAAATTAATGAGGACGAAGTAGTAAAAGTTCGATTTGATTATAAGGTTGAATTATTTTTCTTGACAACTAGCATGAAAAGCCCAAGTATGATGAGGAAGAAAGAAGTGTGGAAAATCAATAATAACTGTAACATAAGAAATAAAATAAGAAACACAATCTACCATCATATTTCTTGAGGATTCAATGATAGTGGAAGGGGAGGTGAAAGAAATCGAAGATGTTTTTTTTATCCTACAAAGGTTGAAAGAAAATTCCAGGTAGCAATAGTTGATGTATGAATAGATGTTGAAGAGGAACCAAATGAATATGAAATTGAAGACAAATTCATATTGAAGAAGAAAATGATAATAAAATTCAAACTAAAAAATAATAAAAAGTACATATAATGGAAAGTTCAAAGAAAAATAAATCAAAAACTTATACAACATAGAGCTAAAAACAACTCGCACCAACATGTATAAGTAAAATTATTTATTGAATTAATATCAAGTGTTGTAATCCTATATGAGACATAGACTTGCAGGAAATAATGGTTGTAATTAAAAAATAAAAATGATTTTTCTCAAGTATTGTAAGCCTACCTAAGACTTATACCAACAATTAGTATGGTTATAATTAAGGGGGAGAGTTACAAATAATTGATTCTAGGTACCCCTAGTTGTTTTTTGGTAGTTCCTAGTATAGTAAAAATTTATGAACAACAAGTAATGTATGTGTGAGATAAATTTGACATATATATAATTATTATTATCAAAATAATTCAGGTGGATTATCAATTAGAGTTTGGGGTCTATTTAATCATGTATCCTCTAGAAATTCAATGTGTTTGACGTAGAGAGATGAAATTCTATTATGTTATATTATGTATTATTGTGTGGTGAAATTGTGAGTTTTTAGATATTGTAGCAATCTATTTTCCTCCTCTATGCTTGAAATTTATGGATTATTGATATTCGTTGGTGAAGATTGTTATTCATCATTAATTACATTTTCATAAAAAAAAAACTAGTTATGAAAGAATTAACTAGCATTTCATCCAAGAGCTAAGTTATACCTAAAAATTGTCATGGATTTAAGAATATATTGATAATGATTTGTTCCCTCGAGTGCGATTATTAATTTGTTATTATATACATATGACTATAAAATGAAATATCAATTATTTTTGCAGCTTAGAGAGACATCAATTATGTAGTGTTAACTTCGTGTTTTGATAAAATATTCTTTGAAATAAATATAGGTTAGATAACATGTAAACATACAATGGAATGAATGATTTAAATTATAATTCTACATAGAATTCAATAGAATATCCCTCTAATCACCAAGGCACATGCCATTTAGCTCTAGGTTCTACCTTCAAATCCTCAATATGTTGCATCGTGATTTCCACAATGGAAATTGGTTAATTTTTATTCCACATTAGTGTTTCATCCATGCACATGAAAACCAACTTAAAAATAAGAGATAACTACTAGTAGTGAGATTTGAATCTGTAGGAAGTGGATATAATATGTATGTAGCTACTCCTTTTCATCCCTCACCTATATTTTATTGTTGGTGTAGCCTATCCACACACTAGTAAAAAACAATACATAGAATTAGATTCTCCTTCATCATGGAATAAAAATATTCTAATAATATAAAGAACAAGAATTGAAAATGAGTTAATTTTTCAACTATTCCAGAGGTATACTTCTTTGCCAACCAACTCTTCCTATTCCCATATGGGCCATTCTTAGATATATCCTCCTATTTTTATTGTATGGGCCCTTTGCTAGCATGGAATTACATGTTCCTTATATTTAGAATTCGTCAATAGGTCCTCCATGCATGGATCAAGATATGATAGATAAGAAAAGGAAGTGAAAGGTGAGGGATGGCATGAAAAATGGAGGTAGAGATTGTAGAAAAGGTTGGGCCTCTTTTTTACTTCATGAATATTGGGAATGCACATGGTTTTATTTAAATTATATTATATTCATTTATATGATATATTAGAATAGATGACAGTGGTGGGAGTGTAGTTGTGGTAGTGTTATAAACAATATGTGAGAGTGTAGTAGTGCTAGTGTGTGTGACTACATTGCATGACAATGGATACCTACAAAATCTATGATATTTCAACTATATTATTGTAGTTGCCTTGCATAAGATTTAAATCCCTTCTATATATTGTAACATTAATTGTGTACACTATAATACCTTTTCATAGACTATTGCATCTATCTATGCTTTTATCATTTCAGAAACAAATTAGTGTATGAGGGGATTTCTTAAGTTCTTCATCTCTTCTTATTTTTAAATTGTTTGTTTTCCTCATAAATAAGGGGGAAAAAATCAACACACTAGAGCTTATTTAATCAAATCACCATCCTTCAACTAATAAAAAAATTCATTTTTTCTATTTGTTTCGCAGTCACGATAGATAGGTCACTCATTACATCCACAAAATATTATTCTAGGGATATCCACCCAAAGGGATCAATTATTGTTGGCTGAAACATAAAGCGTGACCCCAAAGGTGTCAAGATAATTTAACCCTTGGCTACCTAATAAAAATGGTGCCTAACAAAAAGTGCTCAACTAATTGAGCTAACCCTCAATCCTATCAAAGAAACTTAAATACTAGTGAAACCATATAAAATAAATGGAATGTAAAAACAGATAGGTATCAATCCATGATAAGTATAAAAAAAACTTCATTCTACATTTCACGTTGCCAATGATTAAAAAAAATCATAAAATATAACTAAATTATAAATGTTTTATTATTATTAAAGGAATTAATATATTATCTAAAAATATATGAATTTAAAAAAACATGTACCAATATTCTTAACTATGGAGATTCACCCCCTCTTTACTATGGATATTCAGACAAAATATTAAAGGAAATAAATGGAAACATTGATGTATCTCACAAGTGAGATAATATGTATACTGAGATGTTTACCCTTTCTAACACCCTCTTCCCACATCTACCCAAGTAACTGGCCAAATAGGGTAAACATGTGAAGAGGGGCTACAATAATGAGATTCATCCTCCTTAGTGACCTTAAGGAAGTGGAATTGATGGAAACAAAGCATACGGACTTTGTACAACAACAACAACACCCCAGGAGGTAACCCAACCATTCAAGCCTCTTACCCCTGGATCACACTGACCTTTTGATATGTTTGATTCATAGATGCATGCACATGCTTGCAAGCCACTGTCCATGAGGCTATAAACGTAGGAATAACACTACATGCCACCATCCAGGGACTTAATTCCTCAGCTCTATGCCAACATCCCTAGGATTTGAGCCACCTTTTCAGGCCTAGAACCCAGTGCTCTACCCTAAATTCATGAAAATTTTAGAGATGATATATAACAATGGGACAATGATACGGAAGCAATCAGATCAATTAGAATTCAACTGGACCCCTCCTATCCATGAAAGGCCTTGTGTCAAACAAGTCATAAACATTGAAAATATAGGTGTAATCAACAAATCTAAGCATATGGGTCTCATACTTATCTAAGAATCGCTTAGAGGAATTTCTCCCTTACATCATTAGCTTTAATACAATCTATTTTACCATATGTAAAATTTACATTCATTTACAAATAAAAACATCAAGAGGGAAATACTTCAGTACTGTCAAAATACATTCTTATAACCCGCATAATAACAACAGAAATATCATGGATACAACAACAATAAAATCTAGATATAATCCAATACAACTATACATAAAATAAAAAAGGAATGAGCTTCTCGTTAATGAATGTAAAAACTAATAAAATATTGGACTTCCACATTCCACTCGACCATAGATTGGTTGTGCCAAATATCTCTTCATCCATCACCCCCATGCCATATTTGAAGCATGAATATGGGACTCATAGCAAACCAAAAACACCAAACAATCATGAATGCTACGGGAGTTATCCACCTACACCCTGAGGAATTTGAGTGCCTCCTAGTCTCTCAAAATTTACTATAATCCACAGTTTGATTCAGGGATCACTATGCCCTACACCGAGACACACTCTCTAGGTTTTACCATATATTCCATGCTGGAACTACTAGACCCAATGGAGAACAAACCACCTCTTTTATTTACCATATATCCCATCATTCACTCACAAGGAGTCCTAGGCACAACAAGGCAAACAATCTGGCATTATTGCAACCCACAATTCAGTTTAGGGGTTACTAGGCTAGTGGCTTTGATGCGATCCAAAATCTCATTCAAGGACCACTAGGCCATGTGTTTTTCATTTCATAGATCCACCCGACTCAACTTCAAATCCATCTGTCAATCCAACTCAACCGAAGTATGAGAAACCTATCACATCAAATCTATATAAAAATGGAAAGGCTAGCTTGAAAAAAATCATGGCACCTTGAAAAACCAATTCCATGACAGAAAAGAACCGCATGCAATACCATCCATGCCAAATATAGAAATGAAAACACACTTGCAAATCAATACCTGCCAAGAATCCTATTGTAGCTTCTTTATTCCTACTCGTCATTTCTAGCTTCCTACTTCTTCTTGTTTTCTTCCCTTTCTTGTTCCAATCCAAAATGCTCGAAGAAACTTCGTGTGTCGAAGAGTGAGAGAAAGAGAAAGATCCAACAATAAACTTGAAAAAGGTGAGAAAAATCTTTCAAACTGATTCCCAGAAGCCTTATTATCAGTGAGGATTATATTTTGTTCATTTTCCATCATTTTCCTACATTTTCCTCCTCACATGCAATGTCTGACCTTTCATCTCCCTTTTCTCCTAGTTTCCATTGTTTTCTTAAATAAGTGTTCCAAATATGTCATTTTTCCTTTCCAAAGCCTTTTCCTTTTCCTTTTCCAATTAATTTTAGCCATAATAACGAAAATGAACACCCAATAGGATTTTTTGTCTGACATTCATCTTGGAATAAGTGACCCATCAACCGTGGTTATTGTTTTTAACTTTTATTACATGGAATTTCATCAGGGCTGTTATAGAACTCTCCCCCTTGGGGGAACACCATCCTCGGTGTTCAATGAAACCAACAACCTAAAAACCACTGAAAATAAAACATACTCCCTATGGAGATTTATAGCACAACTCATTGTAGTATTTACAATGAATAACCTAATCAAAATAAAAAATCATCCTAACAATCATACTATGTACCAGAGCTTTATAACATAACTCATTATGGTATTTACAATAGTATACGCATATACACATTTTCTCAACCAACAAATAAAAGGATACAATGGCCGCATCCACAACAAGGGAATCCAAAAGATCACACCTCCACCCTCAAAGTAGTACCAAGATTTAATTCCTTCCCAGGATGTCCAGAATCCACTGTCAGAGTAAAAGCTACATCCAATGTCCAGCACTACAATCCTGCACCAATATACCCTCAATGAATAATTATTGGCTCATTATTCCAAGACATACTCCAAATGTGCATCCGATTCCATCTGACAATGCTAATGACCAAAACAAATCCATCCTCGGCCTTCCCTTATCTACTACATATTCCCTTAGAAAATCCGACCATGCCCTTTTGTGAAGTCACATACCTTCCAAGTTCCCCAACATCCCCTATCCTAGGTGATCCATCACTCAGCAAGGCTTCCTCACATCGGAAGTTAAAACAACCAAGGTATATTCTTGCCTCAAAACCATTATACCGGTCATAACATGCTTATGAAAATCAATGGACACTATTGGGTACCACTGTCCCATAATGGCCATGATCCTAGAGTGCTTTACCAATGTACAGTTTCATGTTTCAATTCTGTTTGCTGACGCAACAAGTTCTTGCAGTCATTTTCAACCACCCAACCAGGAATTGCATGATTTCCTGTACCAAACACATAACTTCCATTAGATTCAAAATAAATTGAAATAAATTCACATCATATGTCATTGGTAGCTCGTCAATAAGGTACACACAAAATCATGTCTACTTCCTATCACAACATGTCAAAATAGCTATTTGATCAAGTCATCATGTCTAAAAATATCACATTTGGTCAAACACAACCATTATAAATTAAAATCATGAATCACATGAAATTACCATAAATCATAATCATAAATCACATGTAATCATCATAAGTTAGAATCACAGATCACATGCATAATAAGACTGAAATAAAACATTGATAGTTATCCTTCATCGGTCCTTAAGACTGAAAGCATGTACCGCATGCACACAATACCACATGTATACCAGTACCATATGCACAACATGTACACAGTATCACTTGTACATAACTCTACCTCCACAATGTGTGTACAACATCACATGTACATGGAACCACCTGCACAATGTGTACACAATGACAAATGTACATCAAACCACTTGTACAATGTGTACACAATACGATATGTACACAACAACAAATGAATGACATGTACATGACACCACACGTACACACTGCCACATGCACGACATGTACTTGAAACCACCTACACTGAACACCACATGTATGACATGTACAGAGCACCACATGCATACAACACAAGATGTAAAATCATCGACACAACACGATATGTACATAGCACCATATGTACAACACACACATAACACCATATGTACACAATATTGCATATACAATGTGTATATACCACCATACATGCATAACATGTCATATCCAACATGTGCATAACACCATATGCACACAACACCACATATCCAACATGTAAGTAGCACCATCTACACATAGAACTACATATGTAATATACATGCAACACCATATATACAATATACATACAAAATCATATGTACACAATACTACATATGTTATATGTACACATCACCATAGGTACAATCACTAAATATACAAAATGCACAACATATACACAATAGTAGTACTTCCCATCCATAGACCACACACTGACCCCACAATAAACCTTTCTTCTAGTGTCTTTCCACTATCCATGCTTATCCTAGCATGTCACATATCACACTACTTTCACTCCCCTAATATACCCCTTAGCATTACATGTCCATAACATAAAGGCATGCATAGTACAAGCATATAATATAGATTCATATCCACATGATACTGACCTTGTAAATTTGTTAGGGTTGCTCGTCCCTATTGATTCCTCATAAACCAGGAACCTTTTCATACCATTCACCTGCATAGGAAATCATTCCTCCATGAGAATGATACTTGACAATCCTGTCAGATAGTGACATACATACATACATACATATAATAGCATTAGCATAATACAATAATCATCATGTTAGACAACAACATATATACATGCATATATTCCTATATAAACATTGGCATAATCATGATCACAACATAGTTACCAGATATCATAAGGTCTCGATTAAGAGGACTCCCTTTATCATGCATAACATGCAAAAGATTGAGAACAATAGTCCCCAACATAGCCAAGGCATTTGACGCAAAAATTCTATTCACTTCACCTTACTTGATCACCTTTCTCATGTCTATATTGCCACCATCCATTTTACCACAATGGACTTGACTAGTACAACTGACTATCATATTCTTACCTTTTGATGTTGGGAAAAATATTGAGATCGGGGGGGAGGGGTGTGAATCATTATTTACAATAATCACAATCTTTTACTTTTCTCTTACTTATTTCTATACGCGACTTTGATTACTCCAACTAGCGTAGATAAATGGCTACACTAACAGAGACTTGTGTATACTGATATATATTTATTTTTTAGATAAACTTTTAGAAACATTCTTTAACCCATCTTATCAGTTATGTATCAAATAGTTAACCAGTAAATATGTGGTGTAATAATAGAATAAATCATCACACAAGAGCATCACACATGAACACCAAGATTTAAGGTGGAAACCCAATTCGGAAGAAAACCACCCCTGCTCTCGTCTTTGTCTTCAATGTTTATTATATGGATAATCCTTACAATTACTTTACTAATGCAAATTCATATCAATACGCAAGAATCTACCTACAAAAGGCTGTAACCTTCTCTCGTTCTCGAGCTACTACTGGAAGGGAGCTCCAACCCCCTAATATCGTTTAACAACCTCTATTGGAAGGGAGCTACAATCCCCTGATCACAACACCAGCTTCTACTGGAAGGAAGCTTCTACTTCCATAATGAAGGCTTCAACCCTCAGACCGATTGCAGACCACGTTTCATAAATTTTCACGCTGGATCCCACAGATTCAACACAACTCAGCATAAAGATCAACACCAATAAACTTAACCCAAATTTCAATCAGAACAGTGAGATCATTGTAACAAAAACATAGTAATAAACCTAGATTTTAGAATCATTATGTAGAATCAATCTCAACCCTGATCATTCATTATCTTAAAATGCATACACTACTTCACTTTACTGAACCTATGTGCATACACTCTTTCCTTCACACCAACCTGCGTATAGATATGAGAATACTGAATTTCCATAATATGATCAGTCTCAGAACCAGATACGAGGCTTTTAGTTAGATATCTTTTCAGACTTGCAGAACCCTTATTTAGTCAGCATCATTAATCATGTTTAATCACTCATTGATCAGATTTGTACATGTTCAACTTAACAGTA
The DNA here is from genome assembly GCA_034641835.2 of Pinus albicaulis. Classification (NCBI taxonomy): domain Eukaryota; kingdom Viridiplantae; phylum Streptophyta; class Pinopsida; order Pinales; family Pinaceae; genus Pinus; species Pinus albicaulis. The sequence goes on from CM076576.1 coordinate 771,012,663, forward strand.
TATACAGTATTCAAAAAACCCATATCTACATGAAGACTTCATTGGCAGACAACAGAAATATAGGAGCAATAAAAAATAACCTCTCCAGAAAGCTTCAGAAAACCCTGATTTCCATACATGCTTTTGCTAAGATGAAGCCGTGTATATACACACTTTCATTGAGATGAACTAGCATATAGATTTGTAAATATCAATTTTGTAGAAAATTTCAAATCTATAGAATTACCTATATTTCTTCACTTCACCTTAGATAACATACACCAGGTCACTGATCCAATCATCTCATCAATAGATCAAATATATAGTCATTTCAGGTCTAGAGATCTTGATCTATCATTGTATCCAAGGGTGCATCATAGTTTCAAATTTACCAATAAATAGAGTCCATCCTATGCATATATACTTCAGAGAGAATTATTCAATAACAACCCTTACACTTGCACTCCTTGCACTATGATCTTCTTCTCCTTATATATATTTAGCCTTTCCTAATACCATGAGGCAAAACCACACAAGTGCCTATGGTATTCTTAGACGGAATAAAATAGATGACACGGTTCTCAATATTGTGGGCTAAAAACATGGTAATGCCCCCTCGTATTATAATTTTAGAGTGCATAAGGCATACGCAACTTGGATCATTATTTTCCACGTGTACACGTGACTTGTCCTGTACTAATCTATGTATTGAACCTTCAATAATTAATATTAAGAAACTTCTACTGGTGTTTACACATTTCTTCTTCTAGACCTACTGCAAACTAATGTTCTTCTCTAAAATACATATACTTCATTATTTGCCAGAGAGTTTCCATCAAGGACAACATGAGCAACCATAAGAATCATATTTCCAACAATCTCCCCCTTTGGACTTGATGTCAACCATGATGAATATGGATCTCCATAGTCTATAGATACATAAATATTATTTGAACACCAAAAAATCTCCCCCTTTGACATCAAGAGAAAAGGGCGGAAAATTTATCCCCCTGAGCACATGCAGACAGAATTTTAATGAAATACATGACTCTTTAACTCAATAGAGTATGACCTTTCATATCACCAAGGATATTTAAATTACATCAAGGATCCAACCAAGTGGATTTACATATTGACTCAACTACCCAACCAAGTGGGTTTACAAATTTAAACATGACAATGTTTACTGAATATGAAAAATTTACATCAAAGGTCTCAACATGACCTTTTAAAAAATGACCTTTTATAACCATGACCAAAGAGTACCAAACAGGAGATCATAACAACAAACAACATAGTGCCAACAATGTACACTTTTCAGCAAGACAAGTTCTTCCCCTAAACCTGTCTATCCTGAACACCTTCGAAAACAAATTCATCAAGGAATTTTCATCATAGAGATAAATATCAAAGAAAGGTACTATGAGATGAATACTAGAACAACTAAGTTTTCCCAACAACACTGCAGTCTGTTCTCAAAGTTGACCCATAGAATTTTTTGTTAGCAAAAACCATTCACATTTTTATTCACAGAAACTCACGTATATACACTATTTTCCTTTAAGAAAGTAGCATAATGAATTTAGTCTTCTGAAATTAGGCAAATTTGATAAGTGAGGCAGAGAAAATTCACAGCTTCTGTCTGAGATATTCAAATGCTTCCCTGGGAAGAGGTTTAGTAAATATATTAGCAACTTGTTCTTTGGAGGGAACATACTCCAATTTAACCTTTTTCTCAAGCACTTGTTCACATAGGAAATGATATTGATAGGAATGTTCTTGGTCTTGGAATGCATAAAATGATTTTTTGAGATACTAATGGGACTTGTATTATCACATAGGATGGAGACAGAAGGTGAACATTTGATTTGAATATATTGTAATGTCTACATCATCAGAAGAAGTTGGGTGCAACATGATGTAGTAGCCACATATTCTGCTTCTGTTGTCGATAATGCAATAGAACTTTGTTTCTTGCTAAACCAAGACACTAATCAGGGCCCCAAATAGAATGCAACACCACTAGTGCTTTTTCGATCACCAATATTTCCAGCCCCGTCGGCATCTGTGTAAGCATTAAGTGTGAGATCAACATTCTTTTGATACCATAGACCAATGTATTGAGTCCCTTGTATATATTCGAATATTCTTTTTACAACATGAAGGTGTGACTCTTTTGGATTAGCTTGGAATCGTCTAACAATCCCAACTTCATGCATAATGTTTGGTCTTGTCCCAGTCAGATAAAGCAGACTTCCAGTCATAGATCTATATTATGGTTGATTTACCATGGGAGAATCATCATGAGAACTGAGGTTACATCCAGTTACTATTATAGTGTTTACATGTTTTCAATCTTCCATCCCATACTTCTTTAGAATTTGCTTGAGATATTTTTCTTGTGAGAGAAATATGTCATATGTTTGTTGTTGTACTTGTAAGCCAATAAAGTATGTTAGTTCCCCAAGTAATGACATTTCAAATTCTTTCCGCATAACATAATCAAATTTCTGATTCGTTGATTCTTCATTATTCCCAAAAATTATGTCATCAACATATACAACAATAATTAAAATTTTATCATTCAGTATAAGTTACTGTCAACAGATCCTTTGTGAAACCTTGTGGTTGAAGATATTTTTCAAGATGATCGTACCATGTCTGAGGACCCTGTTTGAGACCATATAGAGCCTTTTTAAGTTTTCAAATAACTTTTTCATCATTTCCCAACATGAATCCTTCTGGTTGTTCTATATAAACTACTTCTTCTAGATCACGATTGAGGAAAGAAGATTTTACATCCATTTGATCAACTTTGAATTGTTGAAAACTTGGAAAATCAAGAAACATTTTTATGGATTCAAGTCTGGCTACATGTGAAAATGTTTCTTCAAATTCTATACCTTATTTTTTAGCATACCCTTTACAATAAAGTCCATATTTGTTCCTAATAACATCTCCATTTTCATTTAAACTATTTTGAATATACATTTTGTTCCAACAAAATTTTTATCATGAGGTCTTAGAACCAATTCCCAAGTACAATTATTTTCAATCTTATCAAGTTTTTCTTTCATGGCTTGAATCCAACATTCACCTTTTCTAGATTGATTTACATTTTTTGGTTCAATAGTACATAAGAATTCCAGATAGCTAGGGGTCCTACAAGAGTTCTTCTTGTTTGGACACCTGATCCCTTTTCTCCCAGAATTTTTGATTATCGATGATTCTTTTGAACATAACTGGATGGATACTTTTATGATATATCTTCTTCTGGTGCTTCATTCATTTCTTCTTCTCTATTGTTGCTATTTGATGAGGGAAAATATACATCATCATCATCATCATCATCATTTATTGTTGTTTTCTCCCTTTTAGGAGTTGTGAGAGGCTCATCAATTACAACATCAATACATTCAATAATATTCTGAAGTCTTTTATTATAAAATTTATATTCTTTACTTCTAGAATAATAACCAAGAAATATTCCTTCATCTGCTCTAGGCTTAGACATACCAATTTTTTCATCATTGTTCTTGATAAAACATTTTCTTCTGAAAAATCTAAAAATGCTTCACAGTGGGAAGATTACCATACCAGAGCTCATAAGGAGTTTTATCATTGTTTACATGAACATGAGCCTTCTTGAGAATATTTACTGCAGTATGTGCTTCTTCTTCCCAAAAGGTATTGGGAGTTCCAGATTCATCTAGCATAGCATGAGCCATCTGTTGAATTGTTCTATTCATTATTTCTACCATGCCATTTTTTTGTGGAGTTCCATCTACAGAAACTGTATTTTTATTCCATAATGTTCACAAAAATCAAACAATTCATCTGATATATATTCTCCTTCTCGGTAAGATCTAAGACATTCCATTTTTAGATCTAATTCATTTTCAACCAAATCTTTAAAGATATTAAAATTTTCAAATGCTTCATCTTTATGTTTCAGTAAACATATCCAACACATTCTAGAGAATTCTTCAATAAATAGAATATAGTATTGTTCTCCATGAGGTGACTTTTTGCTTACAAGACCACATAGATCAGTATGTATAAGTTCAAGAGGCTTACTTACTAATACTTCTTTGGCATTGAATTTCACCCTGGTTTTCTCATCAAATTAGCATGATTTTCATATGGTACTTTTAGGAAGAGTGATTTTGGGTAGATCACGAAAAAATTTGAGTCTGCTAGATTTGCTTATCTGAGAGAATCTCAAATGTCCCAATCTTCTGTGCCATAACCAATTTTTTGCAGACTTACCTAAGTAGCATTTCTCTTGGACACCTTTCAATATATACATATTTCTTGGTGTTCTAGTTCCTTTTATTACCATTCTTTGTGTGTCAAGTTTGTGTATGACACATTCTTTTGAACTATAGACAGCTTGATTTCCTTGATTACACATTTGACTCACACTCAACAAGTTATGCTTTAGTCCGTCCACATACATAACATTGTTAGCTTTCACTTTTTCTTTTATAAAAATAGAAACTTTACCCTTAACAACAGGAGGAGATTCATTTCCAAAAGTAATATTCTTTTCCTTCTCTAATGCATTTTATGAAAGGAGCTTATGTTTATCACCTGTCATTTTTTTTGAGCATCCACTATCAATGTACCATTCATTTTCTTACCATTATAAAAATAAATCAATGCCACAACGTTCAACCTGTAAGTCATTCTTTTTCCATACCTTGGAGTTTGAGGGTATATTCTCTTTTAGCCGAAGTTTGCTCCTGCATTCAGATTCTTCATGTCCAAAGTTATTGAAATAAGAACATTCAATTTCATTTTGAATAGGAGCAAAGTTGTTATAAGTATTCTTCTTTATTCCAGTATCATTTATTTCCTTTCTTGCTTCTCGGTCATGATGTTTTTATATGCAACACATTGAGAAGCTTTATGACCAAAGTTATGACATGACAAACATTATCCATTAAAGAAGAAATTTTTGTGATCATGAAACCTTCTATTAATGTTTACCTGCTGATTAATACTTTTGTTATTATTCATCCTTGAATTGAAGTGGTCATGTTTTACCTGGGTATTCTCTTTGCTCTTTTGTTGAGTGATGAAATGTTGTTGGTTGGCTTTAGCTTCATTTAGATAGCTTGGTGCTGAAGATTGAGAATATTCTATGATATATCCAAGACCCGTCTTTACAAGAGGAGAGCGTTGAACCTTGATAATTTCATCTAAGGTTTCAGATCCTTTAGCAAATCTAAGATTTAAGGATTTCACTTTCTCAATTTACCTTCTTAGACTTACTATTTCACATTATAATTTATCATTGTGCTTCTCCTTTTCTATAAGCTTATTCTTTAAAGTATCTATGGCTATTTTATCTTCTTCCAAACATATTTTGATTTGATTGATTTCTTCAAGAAAATCATTTTCTCCTAAAGCATCCATAAATGTATCTTTAGTTTGATTAGTGTTCTTTTCAAATGCCATGAGTAATCTAATATCTTGATCAGATTCTCCTTCTTCATTATTTGATAGACCATCACTACCTTCATCAGTATAATAAATTTTTGTATTGATGAAACTTTTCTTATTTCCTTTTGCCAATTCCTTTCCCTTTTCATGATTATATTTATGAGGACATTTAGCAGCATAATGAACAACTCTTCAACAAGAAAAACATTTGAAAGGAAGCTTGCCTCTGAATCTCGCAGTGCCAAGTTTTATTTTATCTACAAAATTTATCTCATCTTCTTCTGAAACATACCATGATCCTTCTTGTTCTTCCATATTCTTTCCTATTGCATCAAATCTAAAAATAACTTCTTTGACTTCAGATGGACCTCCTTTTCTCATTTCACATGCAGTTAGTATCCCATGAAGTTTAGCAATAGTAAGAGTTTGTAGATCCTGCTTCTCTTCAATAATAGATAATTTTGACTCAAATTTAGGAGTTAGAGATCTTAAAACCTTTTCTACAAGAGTAGTGTTAGTTATAGTTTCACGAAGATTTCTCATATGATTTAAAATCTCATCTAGATGTAAAAAGAAGCTAGCAATTCTTTCATCATTATGCATTTTGATTTTTCATATTGAATTCTGAGAGTTTGGAGTTTAGCACTTTTCACCTTGGAATCACCTTCATAGCACATAATGATTTTGTCCCATATTTCTTTTGCTATATTCAACTGCATAACTTTGACAAATTCGGATTCAATCAGACTCCCCAATAATCCATTGACATCCTTTGCATCAGTTTCATAGTTCTTTCTTGATGTTAGATCTTTTGGAACTGAGATTGGATATTAATAACCCCCTTCAACTATAGCCCATACATCTGCTCCAAGAGATTGAAGATAGGATATTGTCCTTGTCTTCCAGAAGATTAAATTGTTTTTGTTGAAGAGTGGAGGTATGATAGATGTTGTCCCACATTGATTACTCATCTTAGATGATCTTCCTTCTAGAGATTAAGATTCTTCAGAAACACCTCCTCTGATACCAATTATTGGGAAAAATACTTAGAGGGGGAGTGGGGGGCTGGGGGGTGAATCGATATTTACAATAATCAAAATATTTTAATTCTCTCTTACTGATTTCTATACATGACTTTGATTAGCCCAACTAGTCTATATACACAACTATACTAACAGAAACTTGCGTATACAGAGATAACTTTATTGTTTAGATAAAATTTAAGAAACATTATTTAACCCCTCTTATTAGTTATGCATCAGATAGTTAAGAAGTAAATATGTGTAGTAATAATAGAATAAATCATCACACAGGAGCATCACAAATGAACACAAAGACTTAACGTGGAAACCCAATTCGCGAGAAAACCATCATTCTTGTCGTCTCTGTCTTCAATATTTATTATATGGAGAAATTCTTACAGTTATTGAATTGATGTAGACTCATATGAGTACGTAGGAATCTACCTAAAGAAGGCTGCAACCTTCTCTCATTCTCCATATAATACTGGAAGGGAGCTCCAAACCCTATTCTTGTTTACTAGCCTCTACTTGAAGGGAGCTACAACCCCCTAATCAGAACAACGACTTCTACTGGAAAGAAGCTTCTACTTCCATACTAGAGGCTTCAACCCTCAGACCCACTGTAGACCACATTTAATAAATTTTCATACTGGATCCCACAGCTTCAACACAACTAAGAATAAATATCAACACCAATAAACTTAAACCAAATTTCAATCAGAACAATGAGATAATTGTAACTAGAACAAAGTAATAAACCCATATTTCAGAATCAGTATGCACAATCAATCTCAACCTTCATCATTCATTATCTTAAAATTCATATGCTACTTCAGTTTACTGAACTCGTGTGTATATGCTTGGGGGGGGGGGGGGGGGGTGGTGAATCGATATTTACAATAATCACAATATTTTAATTTTCTCTTACTAGTTTCTATACATGACTTTGATTAGCCCAACTAGCGTATATACACGACTACACTAATAGAAACTTGCGTATACAGAGATAAATTTACTATTTATATAAACTTTAAGAAACATTATTTAACCCCTCTTATTAGTTATGCATCAGATAGTTAAGAAGTAAATATTTGCAGTAATAATAGAATAAATCATCGCACAAGAGCATCACAAATGAACACCAAGACTTAAGGTGGAAACCAAATTCGCGAGAAAACCATCGCTGTTGTCGTCTCTATCTTCAATATTTATTATATGGAGAAATTCTTACAATTATTGAATTGATGTAGACTCATATGAGTACGTAGGAATCTACCTACAGAATACTGCAACCTTCTCTCATTCTCCATATACTACTGGAAGGGAGCTCCAGCCCCTATTCTCGTTTACTAGCCTCTACTTGAAGGGAGCTACAACCCCCTAATCAGAACAATGGCTTCTACTGGCAAGAAGCTTCTACTTCCATACTAAAGGCTTCAACCCTCAGGCCCACTGCAGACCACATTTAATAAATTTTCATACTAGATCCCATAGCTTCAACACAACTAAGCATAAATATCAACACCAATAAACTTAACCCAAATTTCAATCAGAACAATGAGATAATTGTAACCAGAACGAAGTAATAAACCCATATTTCAGAATCAGTATGCAGAATCAATCTCAATGTTGATCATTCATTATCTTAAAATGCATACACTACTTCACTTTACTGAACCTGCGTGTATATGCTCTTTCCTTCACACCAACCTGCATATAGATTTGAGAATACTTAATTTCTAGAATATGATCAGTGTCAGAACCAAATCTGAGGCTTTCAGCCAGATATATTTTCAGATTTTCAGTACCTTATTCAATGAGCATCATTAATCATATTTAATCACTCATTGATCAGATTTGTACATATTCAACTTAGCAATATATACAGTATTCAAGCAACCTGGATCTACATGAAGACTTAATTGATAGATAATAAAAATATAGCAGCAATAAACAAATAACCTCTCCAACAAGCTTCAGAAAGCCATGATTTCCATACGTGCTTTTGTTGAGACAAACTTGCGTATATATGCTCTTTCACCAAGACGAAGTAGCATATAGATCTGTAAATATTAATTTTTCAGAAAGTTTCGAATCTATAGACTTACCTAGATTTCTTCACTTCACTTTAGCAAACATGTGCCAGGTCACTGTAATATTCCTACTTTAGCAAGCAGCTAATGGGAATATTAAATTTTGATTTTTGCACTTATTAAATGAAAATGGGGGAGGAGACCCATACTTAACAAAAATTAGCTTAAATACCCTTCTGGTGTGAAAGAGGAATCATTATAGTAGTTGGATTTCACACCCTCATGTGTGAAAAGAGACTTTTTGGTTGTGGAAAAATTCAAGTTTGACCAAGTCAACAACATGCATGAAGAGGAGTGGATCATCATTGCAAATAGCTCAATGTTAACAAGGATCAGCCTAAACAAACATATGAGAGCTAGCTTGGTGACACTTGAGTGTGAAAGGGGATGAAGCAGGTTGAAGAGGTCAACCTTGACCAAATCAAATAGCGTGATTTTAGAGGAGAGCCTTCATGGAGACACAACACAGTTTTGGAGGGAGATTGATCAGGTGCATGTGGAAACCCTAATGGGTGGGACCCAAGGTGAGGAGCCTCACATAGATTATAAGGAAGGGGATGGCAGCCATTTGGGGTTAGCTTAATGATTATTAATTTTGGTCTGCATGACTATTTGGCATCCTCTTGCTATTTAGCAGAGTTGCAGTGATGTTTAGCGCAAGGCATTCCTGTTTAGGAATTCCTTCTCCTACCTTGAGAGGCCTCTTGGAGGAGTATTGAACTTCATTTTTCCACATTCAAGCTTGAGGCCAAGCATCCTCCTTCAGGTAAAATGCAGTTTCTTTTGAGATCTGGGTTGTGTTGCAGGGTTTTGTAGTGGAAACCCACAACACCACTTCTAGAGCTTGTATTTCAGAGGAGGAAGCCTTTCTTTCTCTGGAAGATCAGTGAGGGAGTCTCTGAGCTTCATTTCAAATCTTGGTAGGTGGCCAGTGTACTTTATTCTCCTACAGCATAGTCCCTTGCAGGAAATGTGTCATTTTACTTAGTGTTGATGTAGCAGGGTCAAGACCCTTGTTTGTGAGCTTATTCCCTGGAGGGAGGGCCAACCCTTCTCCCGGAAGGCTTGTATATAGCATATTATTTCATACTCTATAAATTTCAGCTATATATATTTAGAGCTATAGTATTACTACATTTTTTAGATCTAGATCTGCAGATCGGCCATTTTTGTACTTGTACTTTCATGCAACCCTTGTCGAGTGATTCTTATTTTGTATAAAAAGGGAAGAGATCTCCATTTTCTTAGCCATTGATGAATGTAAACTCCTAATATTCTATTTCTCATTATTTTCTGCATAAACCCTCATTAAAATAATGCTGTTACTTGCTTCATTAATTTCTATTAGCTAAAGTCATGGGGTTTGGGCTTATTTGAGCTCTATTGGTCTGGGGAGACCTGTTTAACTTGGCTAGAAGCATTTTTTTTTTGCTCCACTTCTGGGTGTGAGTTTTATATTTAATATTATAAGGGATCCAAGTCCCATTTCTCATATTTATACTATAATTTTCTAAAGATATCCTTTTTATGGCCTTATTTGCTGCATTTCCCCAGCTTTTAGGATCATAAAAGGTGTAATAAGTTGTTGTTATAACATTGAATTATGGCTATGTGTTTATTAACACATTTCATGAGTTAATAGCTTAATTTTTCTCCAACACTATGTTTTTTTATTGCTGCAGTCCCATTCTTGGGCATTTTCCAGCCATTCTAAGTGTGAGAGGCTTGTTTACCTCACCTAGTTTGCTTGGTTTCTGATTTCCTCTTGGATTTGGGTCTTCTATTATCATATATAAGGGATCCAAGGGCTGATCTTGTTTTATGTAGTGCAAATTCCTAAAAAATGCATTTTTCATGCATGTCTTGCTAGCAATCCCAATTTGGAGATATTACAGTGGTATCAGAACATGATATTTGGCTCAGCCTGTGAGTTCCAGCTATCAGAAGGAGAAATATTAGAATAATGGACAGGATGATTTTACTCTCATCACTTTTCAGATCCAAAAAGGACCTCTCCCAGGAGGTTAATCTCATGAAGGAGAAGAGATGCCAAGAAACTCCTAGAGGGTTTCAAGAAGAGGAAGAACCATGCACTTCCTATTCTCATGAAGAAGAAGACAAAGGGCATGGAAGACAATTGGACCAGCAGATTATAAGTGATTACCTTGTTGAGTACAAGTCTCAACCTAGAGCCTTCAAGAAGACTCTAGCCTTCCCACAGTTCATTCAACTGGAGGAAGAGAGGAGACCCTGCAGCAAGGGAGAGATCAAGGGAAATAGGTTTCTATTGTCCACTTTTGATGGGACATATGCAGCAATATCTTTGGCAAGAAGACTTAAAGCATTCTTCCTACTACATCCAGTGGTAGAAAGAGAAGTAGTAGAGATTGCAGCACTGCACATGAAGGGAAAATCAAGCACTTGGTGGTTCAGTCACATAAGTCATGCAAGAATATCTACTCTTGTGGATTTCACTCAGAGGATGATCAAGAGATTTTTTGAAGCACAATTAGAGAGGGAGGAGCCCTCACCACCTCTTGAGGAGACTTATATCAGTGTTTTCACAACCTTGGAGGAGTAGCCTTCAACATCAGCAGTTGAGGGAGTCAACACGGTGGAAGAAGGAACTATTGCAGCCATGCAAGGTGTTCCCACAACCCATTAAGGTATGATTGAATTTCCACTTTCTATTATTGCAGCAAATATTTTAGAAGATTATGGAAATCTGTTTTTGTATGACCCAGGATCATCACTTACTACTAATCTAGAGTAGCAAGGTTGAACTGCGTTGTCCAAGAGTAGCAGTGAAGAAAGAAGGACCCATTCCTCATGGGAACATTTAGATGAAAACTTCATTCCAGAAGCCATGGAGGAAGAGATGTCAAAGGGTACACATCTTGAGATGAGAAACTCTTTCTCCTCTCTAGATGACACTCTCTCAATGAGCATGCCACATCTCAAAGAGAGACTTCTACTTGCAGCAGATCCAATACCTCATTGGTTTTGGAAGGCCATGCATGAGGAGGAGGTCTCACCAGGAGATCCCATTGGAGGTGCACTTCAACATTTCATGAAGTGCAAATTTCTTCAAAGAATTGAGGAGGTTGGTGTCTTACCATGGGAGGATGCCAAGTATTTTCAGAATGAGATCCATCACCCACATTGGGATGAATGGATGGTAGTATGGAGCAAGAGGTTTCCAAACCGCTTGTAGATCTATGACATAGGCCAACAAGAAGCATGGCTGCACTAGTTGCTTTTGGGTGAGTAAGGTCACTACTGAAAAATTCCTATTTCCTCATCTCATGCCTTAAGTCTCAATAGTAGGATGCATAAGTAGAAGGCATGGCTATTATGGCTGCTAAGAAGAGAGTTTGGGCATCATATGTCAAATATTATTTCCATGCATTTACCTTTGTTGGAGATATGTCTCATGTGTTCACATGCATTTCTGTTTGAGATGTATCTCATGTATGTACTTTGGTTTGGGATGAAGGATAACTCCCACATGATGTATGAGGGAGATTTTTTGTACTGTGTTGATGAGACATCTCACATGTCCATCATTCTATTATTTCTCCATGATTTTCATTTTGATAATGCAAGAAGAGAACACGAATCCTTGTTGCTATGGTTACTATTGGGAGAGTATGGGCTTAAATCTCTCCATACCCATCATGTTATTTTAGGAGGAATGTATGGCACATTCAATGTGCAAAGAGGCTACCCTTCAACATTGGAGGACAAGGAGAGGCTTCCACATAGGAGGAAGAGCTTCTCACATAGCAGCATATTGGTGGATGGCTTTGGCATGTGGAATGTCAAAGGGAGAATTCATGGAGTGATGAGAGCCTTAACACTAAGGCCAATAGTGCCGTCACTTGGGAGTAAGTATATTTTGATGGAGTGTTCCAAGGGGAATATGCATCCTTCCCTTTTGCAGATTTTCATGAGGAGATTCTCATGGAAGGACTCATCCATGGACCTCACTTTCAGTTTACTCATTAGGCATGGTAAGAGATACATTTATGTACTTACTGATTGTTCCATTAAGTATATGTATCCTCTCACCATCTATGGACAATGCATTGCTCCACATGAGAGCAAGATTACTCTTGGGTTACGTGGTCACTTGAGGACCAACCTTTGTAATAATGATAACCCGTCTCTACATAACTTTGGGTAAGTGTACTATTTTTTTTATTGTGCTCAGCTGATGTATATTTCTGATTACTACCACATAGTAGATGAGAAAACATGTACAACTAGTAATTCATTGAGAAACACCTTGCCACATGATGTTCTCCAGCAGCAGTTGGGAAGACTGCGCTGTATCCACTTGATAAACTATTAGTACCATCCAAATTTACATATAAACTTTAGCATTTTTTTGATTTGCGTGCCAAATGGTGATGATGTACCATTCATTTTGAATGGGATGAGTTGGGCTAGCATGATTCATGATATGGAGAAATGATCTTTGGAGATCTGATCTTCCTCTTGCCACTGGAGGGCAACCTTGTTGTAGTCCAAGATCAGCATATTCTCTACACTTGTCATAAATGGAGAGGAAGATAGCATGGGTTAGGCCATATTTTCTACCATGTTTAGTTATTCAGCCCACCTACATTACAGGAGCTAAAGGTGGAGGAGATATTTTCTGAGTTGCCATGTTGGAGAGTGACTCATCTTGTATGGATGATAGCTTGGGGGTGGAGGTTTTACATGGGAATGATGGTTCCCAAACACATTTCAAACTCGATGCCTTGGGAGGAAAATTTCAAGTTCCGTCTTTGTAGTTGCTTGAGGACAAGCAACATTTGGGAGGGGAGGACTATAATATTCCTACTTTAGCAAGCACCTAATGGGAATATTAAATTTTGATTTTTGCACTTAGTAAATGAATAAATCGGGGAGGAGACCCATAATTAACTAAAATAAGCTTAAAAACCCTTTCGATGTGAAAGAGGGATCATTATAGTAGCTAGATTTCACACCCTCATGTGTGAAAAGGGAATTTTTTCTTGTGGACAAAGTCAAGTTTCACCAAGTCAACAACATGCATGAAGAGGAGTGGATCATCATTGCAAATAGCTCAATGTGAACAAGGATCAGCCTAAACAAACATATGAGAGCTAGCTTGGTGACAATTGAGTGTGAAAGGGGATGCAGCAGGTTGAAGAGGTCCACCTTGACCAAATCAAACAACGTGAGTTTGGAGGAGACCCTTCATGGAGACACAACACAGTTTTGGAGGGAGATTGATCAGGTGCATGTGGAAACACTAATGGGTGGGACCCATGATGAGGAGCCTCAAATAACTTATAACGAAGGGGATGGCAGAAATTTGGGGTTAGCTTGATGATTATTTATTTCGGTGTGCATGACTATTTGGCATCCTCTTGCTGTTTAGCAGAGTTGCAGTGTTGTTTAGCACAAGGAATTATTGTTTAGGGATTCCTTATCCTACCTTGAGAGGCCTCTTGGAGGAGTATTGAACTTTATTTTTCCACATTGAGGCTTGAGGCCAAGCATCCTCCTTCAGCTACATCGTAGTTTCTGTTGAGAGCTGGGTTGTGTTGCAAGGTGTTGTAGTGGAAACCCACAACACCACTTCCAAAGCTTGTATTTTAGAGGAGGAAGCCTTTATTTCTCTGGAAGATCAGTGAGGGAGTCTCTGAGCTTCATTTCAGATCTTGGCAGGTGGCCAGTGTAATTTTATTCTCCTATAGTGTAGTCCCTTGTAGGAACTGCATCATTTTACTCAGTGTTGCTGTAGCAGGATCAAGACCCTTGTTTGTGAGATTATTGCCTGGAGGGAGGGCCAACCCTTCTCCCGGAAGTCTTGTATAGAGCATCTTCTTCCATACTCCATAAATTTCAGCTATATATATTTAGATCTAAAATATTACTGCATTTTTCAGATCTAGATCTGCAGATCTACCATTTTTGTACTTGTACTTTCATGCATCCCTTGCCGGGTGATTCTTATTTTGTATAAAAAGGGAAGAGATCTCCATTTTATTAGCCATTGATGAATGTAAAATCCTGATATGTTATTTCTCATTATTTTCTGCATAAACCTCATTAAAATAACACTGTTACTTGCTTTAGTAATTTCTGTTAGCAAAATTCATGGGGTTTGGGCTTATTTAAGCTCTATTGGTATGGGGAGACCTGTTTGACTTGGATAGAAGCATTTTTTTTGCTCCAATTCTATGTGTGAGTTTTATGTTACATATTATAAGGGATCCAAGTCCTATTTCTCATATTTATACCATAATTTTCTAAAGATAGCCTTTTTATGGCCTTATTTTTTGCATTTCCCCAATTTTTGGGATCATAAAAGGTGTAATAAGTTGCTTCTGTAACATTGAATGATGTATATTTGTTTCTTAACACATTTCATGAGTTAATAGCTTGCTTCTGCTCCAGCATTATGTTTTCATATTGCTGCAGTCCCATTCTTGGGCATTTTCCAGCCATTCTATGTGTGACAGGCTTGTTCACCTCACCTGGTTTGCTTGGTTTATGATTTCCTCTTAGATTTGGGTCTTATATTATCATGTCTAAGGGATAAAAGGGCTGATATTGTTTTATGTAGCACACATTCCTGAAAAATGTGTTTTTCAGGCATGTCTTGCTAGAAATCCCAATTTGGGGATATTACAATCACAGATCTAATAATCTCACCAATATATCAAATATATATTCATTTCAGGTCTAGAGATCCTGATCATCATTGTGTCCAAGGGTGCATGATAGTTTCATATCTACCAATAAGTATAGTCCATCCCATGCAGATATACTTCACAGAGAAGTATTCAATAACAAACCTTACACTTGCACTCCTTGGACTATGATCATCTTCTCCTTATATAGATTTATCCTTTCCTAGTACCATGACCGAAAACCACGCAAGTACCAATTTTATTCTTCGACAGAATCAAATATATGATACATCGGTCAATATTGTGGGCTAAAACCATGATAATGCCCCTTGGTATTATAATTTTAGTGCGCAAAAGGCATACGTGATTTGGATCATTCTTATCCACGTGTATACATGACTTGGCCTGTACTAACCCACATATAGAACCTTCAGTTATGAATATTAACCAACTTCTGCTGGACTTTACACATTTCTTCTGCTAGACCTTCTGCAAACTACTGTGCTTCTCCAAAATACATATACTTCATTATTTTCCAAAGAGTTTCCATCAAGGAAAACATGAGAAACCATAAGAATCATATTGCCAACAATCTCCCACTTTGGACTTGATGGCAACCATGATGAAGATGGATCACCATAGTTTGTAGATACATAAACATTATTTGAACACCAAAAAATCTCCCCCTTTGACATCAAGAGCAAAGGGTGGACAATTTTTCCCCTGAGCACATGCAAACAAAATTTTAATGAAATACTTGACTATTTAACTCAACAGAGTATGACCTTTCCTATCACCAAGGACATCAAAATTACATCAAAGGTCCAATTGAGTGGATTTACATATTGACTCAACTACCCAACCAAGAGGGTTTAAAAATTTAAACATGAAAATATTTACTGAATATAACAAATTTACATCAAATATCTCAACATGACCTTTTATAACTATGACCAAAGAGTCTCAAATAGGAGATCATAACAACAACCGACATAGTTCCAACAATGTACTCTTTTCAGCAAGGTAAGTGCTCCCCCTAAACCTATGCATCCTGAACACCTTCAACAACCAATGCATTAAGGAATTTTTATCACCGTGATAAATATCAAAGAAAGGTACTATGAGATGAATACCAGAACAACAGAATTTACCCAACAACACCATAGAATGTTCTAAAAGCTGACCCATAGAATTTTTTTCAGCTAAAACCATATGTGGTTTTATGCATAAAAACTCGCGTATATATGTGATTCACATTTATTCAAATATCGTATCGAATTTAATCTTCTGAAATGAGGAAAATTTGATACGTGAGGTAGAGAAAATTCCCATCTTCTGTCTGAGATATTTGAGTGCTTCCATGGGAAGAGGTTTAGTAAATATATCAGCAACTTGTTCTTTGGAGGGAACATACTCCATTTTAACCTTTTCCTCAAGCACTTGTTCGTGTAAGAAATGATCCTTGATAGGAATGTGCTTGGTCTTGTAATGCATAACATAATTTTTTGAGATACTGATGGCACTTGTAATATCACATAGGATGGAGATGGGAGGTGAACATTTTATTTGAATTTTTGCATCATTGAAATAACTTGTGTACAACATGATGCAACATCCATATATTCTTCTTCTATTGTAGATAATGCAATAGAACTTTGTTTCTTACTAAACCAAGACACTAATTGGGGCCCCATATAGAATGCACCACCACTACTGCTTTTTCGATCGTCAACATTTCTAGCTCAGTCTGCATATGTGTAAGCGTGAAGAGTGATATCAACATTCTTTAGATACCATGGAACAAATTCTTGTGTCCCTTGTAGATATTTGAATGTTATTTTTAAAGCTTGAAGGTGTGACTCTTTCGGATTAACTTGGAACCATCCAATAAGCCCAACTGAAAGCATAATGTCTGGTCTTGTCCGATTCAGATAAAACAGGCTTCTATCCATAGATCTATACTATGGTTGATTTACCATGGGAGAATAATCATGGGAACTGAGGTTATGTCTAGTTACCATTAGAGTGCTTACATGTTTGCAGTCTCACATCCCATACTTCTTTAGAATTCCCATGCGATATTTTTCTTTTGAGAGAAATATGCCATCCATTTCTTGTTGCACTTGTAAGCCAAGAAAGTGTGTTAGTTCCCCAAGTAATGACATTCCAAATTCTTGTTGCATAACAGAAGAAAATTTTTGACTCATTTATTCTTCATTACTCCCAAAAATGATCTCATCAACATACACAACAATAATTAAAAGTTTATCATTCTCAATTTTTCTGTATAAGTTATTGTCAACAGATCCTTTTGTGAAACCTTGTTGTTTAGGATATTTGTCAAGATGATAGTATCATGCTAGAGGAGCCTGTTTAATATGATATAGATCCTTTTTTAGATTTCAAACAAAATTTTCATCACTTCCTAGAATTAATCCTTTTGTTTGTTCTATATAAACTTCTTCTTCTAGATCACCATTGAGGAAAGCAGATTTTACATCCATTTGATAAACTTCGAATTGTTTAAAACTTGAAAAAGCAAGAAAAATTCTTTTGGCTTCAAGTCTGGCTACAGGTGAAAATGTTTCTTCAAATTCTATACCTTCTTGTTGATCATACCATTTATAAAAAAGTCTAGCTTTTATCCTAAAAAAATCTCCATTTTGATTTAAGCTATTTTTGAAAATCCGTTTTGTTCCAATAACATTTTTATCATGAGGTCTTGGAACCAATTCCCAAGTATGATTCTTTTCAATCTAATCAAGTTCTTCATTCATGGCTTGAATCCAACATTCATATTTTCTAGCTTGATTTACATTATGTTTTTCAATAGTGGATAAGAATGTTATATAGCTAGGGGATCCTAGAAGAGTTCTTCTTGTTTGGACACCTTATCCTGTTTATCCCAGAATTTGTAATTCTGGATGATTATTTTGAACATAACTAGATGGATACTCTTCTGATATATCTTCTTCTAGTGCTTCATTGGGTTCTCCTTCTATATTGTTTCTATTTTATGAAGGAAAATATAAATCACCATCATCTTCATTTTTTGTTGTTATCTCCCTTTTAGGAGCTGTGAGAGACTCATAAGTTACAACATCAATACATTCAATAATATGCCAAAGTATTTTATTGTAATATTTATATGCTTTACTTCTAGAAGAGTAACCAAGAAATATTCCTTCATCTACTCTAGGATAAAACTTACCAAGTCTTTCATTATTGTTCTTGATAAAACATTTTCTTCAGAAAAATTTAGAGTCCTTCGCAGTGGGAAGATTACCATACCAGACCTCATAAGGAGTTTTATTGTTGTTCATATGAACATGAGCCTTGTTGAGAATATTTACTGCAGTATGTGCTACTTCTCCCCAGAAGGTATCGGGAGTTCCAGATTCATGAAGCATAGAACAAACCATCTATTGAACTATTCCATTCATTATTTCTGCAATCCCATTTTGTTGTGGAGTTCCATCTACAGAAACTGTATTTTTATGTGATAATGTTCACAAAAATCAAAGAATTCATATGATATATATTCTCCTCCTTGGTCAGATCTGAGACATTTTATTTTTAGATGTAATTCATTTTCAACCAAAGCTTTAAATATGTTAAATTTTTCAAATGCTTCATCTTTTATTTTTAGTAAACCGATCCAACACATTCTAGAGAATTCATCAATAAATAGAATATAGTATTTTTTCTCCACAAGGTGAATTTTTACTTACACGACCACATATATCAGTATGTATAAGCTCAAGAGGCTTACTTACTAATCCTTCTTTGGCCTTGAATTTCACCCTGTTTTTCTCAACAAATTGGCATGATTTGCATATGGTACTCTCAAGTAGAGTGATGTTGGGTAGATCATGAACAAATTTGAGTCTGCTATATTTGCTTATTTGAGAGAAGCTCAAATGTCCCAATCTTCTATGCCATAACCAATTTTCTGCAGACTTACCTAAGTAGCATTTCTCTTGGACACCTTTCAATATATACATATTTCTTAGTGTTCTAGTTCCTTTTATTACCATTCTTTGGGTGTCAAGTTCAAGTATGACACATTATTTTGAACTATAGAAAACTTCATTTCCTTGATCACACATTTGACTCACACTCAAAAATTTATGCTTTAATCCATCCACATACATAACATTATTAGCTTTCACTTTTTTTATATAAAAATAGAAGCTTTACCCTTAATGACAGTAGGAGAATCATTTCCAAAATTAACATTATTTTCCTTCTCTAATGCATTGTACGAAAGGAATTTATTTTTATCACCTATCATGTTTTTTAAGAATCCACTATCAAGGTACCATTGTTTTTCTTCCCCTTCTGCAAATAAATCTATGCCATGACTTTCAACCTGTAAGTCCTTATTTTTCCATATCTTGGAGTTTGAGGGTATATTCTCTTTTGGTTGAAGTTTGCTCCCACATTCAGATTCTTCATGTCCAAAGTTATTTCAATAATAACATTCAATTTCGTTTTGAAGAGGAGAAAATTTGTTATAATTATTATTCTCTATTCTAGTCTCATTTCTTTGCTTTCTTGCTTCTCTGGTCATGATGGTTTTCTATGCAACACATTGAGCAGATTTATGACAAAAGTTATCACACGAGAAACATTGTCCATTAAAGAAGAAATTTTTGTGATCATAAACCTTCTATTGATGTTTACCTGCTAATTGATACTTCTGTTATTGTTCATCCTTAAATTGAAGTGGTCGTGTTTTACCTAGGCATTCTCTTTGTTCTTCTGTTGTGTGATGAAATGTTGTTGGTTTGCTTTAAATACATTTAGATAGCTTGGGGGTGAATATTGAGAATATTCTAAGATATATACAAGACCTGTCTTTACAAGAGGGGAGAGTTAAACCTTGATAATTTCATCTAAGGTTTCAGATCCTTTAGCAAATCTAATAATTAAGGTTTTCACTTTCTCAATTTCCTTTCTTAGACTTACTATTTCACATTATAATTTCTCATTGTGCTTCTCCTATTCTATAAGCTAATTCTTTAAAGTATCTATGGCTATTTTATCGTATTCTAGACATATTTTGAGTTGATTGATTTCTTAAAGAAAATCATTTTCTCCTAAAACATCCATAAATGTATCTTTAGTCTCACTAGTGTTCTTTTCAAATGCCATGAGTAATATAATATATTGATCAGATTCTCCTTCCTCACTATTTGATAGACCATCACTATCTTCATGAGTATAATAATTTTTTCTATTGATGAAACGTTTTTTATTTCCTTTTTCCAATTCGTTTCCATTTTCATCATTATCTTTATGAGGAAATTTAACAGCGTAATGACCAACTCTTCCACAAGAAAAAAATTTGAAGGGAAGCTTACCTCTGAACCTCCCAGTTCCAAGTTGTATTTTCCTTACAAAATATATCTCATCTTCTTTTGAAACATACCCTGATCCTTTTTTTTCTTCCATATCCTTGCCTTTTGCATCAGCTCTAAAAACAACATCTTTGACTTCAGATGGACCTCCTTTTCTCATTTCACATGTAGTTAGGATCCCATGAAGTTGAAAAACAGTAAGAGATTTTAGATCTTGCTTCTCTTCAATAGTAGATACTTTTGACTCGAATTTAGGAGTTAGATATCTTAAAACCTTTTCTACAATAGTAGCATCAATTATAGTTTCACCAAGTTTTCTGATACGATTTACAATCTCATCTCGATGTAAAAAGAAACTAGCAATGCTTTCATCATTATGCATTCTAAGTTTTTCATATTGAATTCTTAGAGTTTGGAGTTTAGCACTTTTTACCTTGGAATCACCTTCATAGCTCATAATGATTTTGTCCCATATTTATTTTGTTGTATTCAACTTCATAACTTTGACAAATTATGATTCAGTCAGGCTCCCCTATAATGTATTGGCAACCTTTTCATTGGTTTCATAGTTTTTTCTTTCTGCTAGATCTGTTGGAACCTAGGTTGGATATTCATAACCGCCTTCAATTATAGTGCATACATATGCTCCAACAGACTGAAGATAGGATCTTGTCCTTATCTTCCAGAAGAACAAGTTATTTCTGTTGAAGAGTGGAGGTATGATAGACGTTGTCCCATGTTGATTACTCATCTTAGATTATCTTCCTCCTAGCGATTAAGCTTCTTCAGAAGGACCTACTCTGATAGCAATTGTTGGGAAAAATAGTGAGAGGGGGGTGGGGGGGGTGTGTGGGGTGAATCACTATTTAAAATAATCACAATATTTTACTTTTCTATTACTGATTTCTATACGTGACTTTGATTAACCTAACTAGCATATATACGTGGCTACACTAATAGAAATTTGTTTATACTGAGATAAATTTATTGTTTCAATAAAATTTCAGAAACATTATTTAACCCAGCTTATTATTTATGCATTAGATAGTTAAGCAATAAATATGTGCAATAATAACAGAATAAATGATCACACAAGATAATCACACATGAACACCAAGATTTAAGGTGGAAACCCAATTCGGGAAAAAACCACCAATGATGTCGTCTTTTTCTTTAATATTTATTATGTGGAAAACTTCTTACAATTATTGTACTAATGAAAACTCATATCAGTACATAAGCATCTACCTGCAGAAGTCTGCAACCTTCTCCCATTCTCCAACTACTACTGGAAGGGAGATCCAACCCGTTGATCTCATTTAATAACCTCTACTGGAATGAAGCTATGACCCCCTTATAATAATACCAAATTCTACTTCCATACTAAAGGCTTCAACCCTCAGACCCACTGTAGACCACGTTTCATAAATTTTCACACTAGATCCCACATCTTCAAGACAACTCAACATAAAAATCAACACCAATAAACTTAACCCAAATTTCATTCAGAATAGTGAGATCACTCTAACTAGGACACATTAATAAACCTAGATTTCAGAATCATTATGCAGAATGAATCTCAACCCTGATCATTCATTATGCTAAAATGCATGTGCTACTTCACTTTACTAAACCAGTGTGTATACTCTCTTTCCTTCACACCAACCTGTGTATAGATCTAAGAATACTCAATTTGTAGAATATGATCAGTCTCAAAACCATATCTGAGGCTTTCAGTCAGATATATTCTCATATTTGCAGAACCCTTATCCAGTCAACATCATTAATCTTATTTTCATTGATCATATTTGTACATATTCAGCTTAACAGTATATACAATATTCAAACAGTCCAAATATACATGAATACTTCATTGATAGACAACATAAATATGGCATCAATAAACATATAACCTCTCTAGCAAGCTTCAAAAAACCTTGATTTCCATACGCACTTTTGCTAAGACAAAGTCACGTATGTAAATGCTTTCATCAAGATGAACTAGCGTATATATCTGTAAATATTAATTTTGCAGAAAATTTTAGATCTATAGACTTACCGAGATTTCTTCACTCCACTTTAGCAAACATGCGCTAGGTCACAAATCCAATCACATTATCAATACATCAAATATATATTCATTTTAGGTGCAAAAATCCTAATCCATCATTGTATCCAAGGGCGCATCATAGTTTTAGATCTACCAATAAAAAGATTCCATCCTATGCAGATATACTTCAAAGAGAAGTATTCAATAACAACCCTTACACTTGCACTCCTTGCACTATGAGCTTCTTCTCCTTATATATATTTAGCCTATCCTAATAACATGAGCGAAAACCACACAAGTGCGGATGGTATTCTTCAACGGAAGCAAATAGATGACACAACACTGAATATTGTGGGCTAAAACCATGGTAAAGCCCCCTGGTATTATAATTTTATATCACAAAAGGCATACATGACTTGGATCATTCCTTTCCGCATGTATACACGACTTGGCCTATACTAACCCGTGTACAGAACCTTCAATTATGAATATTAGCCAACTTCTACAAGACTTTACACATTTCTTCTATAGACCTTCTACAAACTATTGTGCTTCTCCAAAAGACATATAATTCATTATTTACTAGCGATTTTCCATCAAGGACAATATGAGCAACCATAATAATCATATTTCCAACATCCGATGCGCTTACTCATTCACTAAGCTTCATATGTGTCTTTCATTACATGCTGGGTACCACATAGCGCTCCCTAGCTCCATTAACTTTCCTCTTTCGCAACCAATTCCCAAGGAACTTAAAAAATAAAAGGAAAGAACAAGAACAAATAATAATAAGGCAACGAAATACCAAACGCAGTACGAAACCACAAAAAAGTGGCATGGGCATACACCAGACATAAACAAAGTCACAATTCAAGAGAAAACAAATCATAAAATACCAAAAGCATCATACGAGAAAAAAAGGTCATGAATCAATCCCGATGGTTTCCCAATACTTCCAAAGGAAACTCAACCCGATCCTCCTTCAATATTTCATGGAAATATCTTGCCATGCAATCCCTTGCACCATACTTCAATAAACACGTAATTGTCAATGCATAGTAAAATATAATAATATACCAGTTATCTCATCCTTTTGTGTCAAGCACATTTCCTTGTAACCGAATACTTACACCTCACAATGAACTCCAATTCCTTGATGAATTCTTCCATAGATGGAAACTAGTTGTTATACCTGTCAAATACATGTTCATGAATATAGCATATATCCACATAATGTCAGAAAATATCAAGGTTAAGAATACTTGTTTATGCAAATCAGTCATTTGTTTTGAATTAGTATTTCCAAAAGTAACTAAAGGAATTCTTATCCAATTCCTTTGTTTTACCATTTACCTTGTTAAAATTGAGTATTAATACGTGCTATCACATAACCCATATAAATTAATGTAAACAATTCAATGGTTACCTTTTCATGCTAATACCGAGCATGTTACCCTGCAACCACTCACACATGTCAGTCACATGTTCCAAATATCAAGACATAATATATATTAACTAAAATCAGCCTCTAGCATGACTAACAGTCATGTGATAATCAACTAGTAGTCAAAATCATAATACTACAACTATAGCCTGCTTATACTCAAGTGCACATCAATTATCTCAACACATGGTGTGTTAGTAAAATCACCTTAAAACCAAATCATTTTTTCATTCAATATTATAGATACACACTCATATCATGCAACTAATCAGACATTCAAAATATATATACAAACAACATAATAGGCACCAACACTCAAACACCAAATAGACGATATAAAAAAGCATTCAAGAACAATGTAGACAACATAAGAAATTCATATATTAATGTATCTTAAGGGGAGGATATCTTGTATACACAATCAATCTATATTAGCATGATATAACTTCACAACACATCAATTCAAACACAAAAAATATCATGATATTCATAAGATTAACTAACTAAAATATGCACATCATAAGCTCATACACATTTTTTGTTCATACATAACAATCACAAATGCACATTCAACCTAGATTGGTATGACATAATATCATAAATAAGTCGAATCATACATGAATTTCATAACCCTAACCATCTACCTAGGCCAATCCAATTTAGCATCATACATATAACATCAAGATATTAATTCTATAACCCTAATCTTCAATTTAACTAAGATATAACAACAATAATTTTACATAAAACATGCTCATCAAAAACATATAATATACACATTGAGCTAGCTACAAGTTAACATATAAAATATTCATCGACAAGATATAACATAGTCATCAAATCAATAGCATGCTTGAATAACCAATACATGTACATATGATTCCACTAGTTACCTAACATCTCTCATGTATGTAACCATAAAATCAATAAAATGAAAGGCATACACATAACTATAATGCATATGACTACACTGGTCAACTAGCATTTGTCACATATAACCATAATAATAATAGATTGAAAAAATATAAGTAACCTTAATTCTTACAACAACCATGAACAAAATACCTGCATAATGAGCATACAAACTTGTATGACAATCTTCTCTTACCCCAAATTCCATTGTTGCACTGTCACTTTAATGTTATACATCTCCTACTCTAGATTAGCCAACACATTAGCATCATAACATCCCAAAAAACATCATGGTGACCTAATTGCGTACAATGACCTCATGGACAACTACCATAATCATGACAATGTATGGATATTAACATATCAATGTTGACATGCATAACAAATGCATATATAACTGACATCCACTCATGGGGATCACATCCAATCACTATCAACTTTCACATGGCGACACCACTGCAACTATGACCAATGCCATGAAACTGAAACAAGGACACATAGACCAAGAACGTACTAAACACATATACAACCAACATAAATGAATCATTAATGCACTGTCCATCTAGTCCATGGATTGAACCATGCCATGATACCACTCTCTAACACAATCTTCCCACATCTACCCAAGTAAACGACCAACCGAGGTAAACATCTGAAGAGATACTACTAGAATGATATTAAATGTCCTAGGTGACCTTAAGGAAGTGGAACCAGTGGAAACACAACATACAAACCTTGTACATCAACAACAACACCCCTAAGAGGTAACCCTACCATTCAAGCCTCTTATCCCTGGGTCACACAGATCCTTTAACCTCTTTAAGCCATAGATGTAGGTACAATATTGCAAGATAATGCCTAGGAGGCTATAGACAAAGGAAAAACACTACATGGTAGCATCGAGGAACTCAATTTCTCAGTTCTGTACCAACATCCTTGGTATTTGAGCCACCTTTTTCGACACAAAACCCAACGCTCTGCCTAGAAATTCAAGAAAAACTCATATATTATGAATAACAATAGAAAAATGATACAAAATTAATCACATCAATAAGAACTCATCTGGACCCCTCATAGCCATGAAAACCATTTTTCAAACATGTCACAAAAATTGAAACTACAGGTGTAAAGAAGGGATCTGAGCATAGGGGTCTCATACTTATCTAAGAATCACCAAGAAGCATTGATCCCTTACATCATCAGCTAAAATACAATCTATTTGACCATAGATACATTTTTCATTAATATAAAAATAAAACCATGGAGAGAGCCATACATCACTACTGTCAAAATACATGCTTATAACCAACATAATAACAACATAAATATCATGGATACAACAACATTAAAATACACATATAAACCAGCGCATGTGTACATATAATACCAAAGGAATGATATCCTTATTAATGAATTTAAAACCCAATCAGATATGGCACTTCCATGTTCCACCTTACCATATATTAGCTAAGCCAAATATCTATTCAGCTAGTCACCCCCATGCCATATTCCAAGCATGAATGTGCGACTCGTAACCAACAAAAAAGAACCAAAAAATCATGAGTACTACCATTATTCTTTCCCTACACTCTGAGGAATTTGAGTCCCTCATATTTTCTCTGACTTTACCATAATCCACAGTTTGATCTAGGGATCACTAGTACCTACACTGAGACCGGCTCCACAAGGTTTATCGTACATCCCATTCCATGACTACTAGGCCCAATGGAGGGAAATCCATATCTTGGCTTTACCTTATATCCCACCATTCACCAGAAAGGATTCTTAGGCCCACTGAAGCACACAAATTGGCTTTACCAAAACCCATAGTCCAGTTGAGGGATCACTAGGCCATTGGTTTTATCATGATCCAGAGTCTGGTTCAGGGACCCCTAGGCTATGTGTTTATCATTTCGGAGATCTACCCCACTAATCTTTGAATCAATCTGTAAATGCATCTCAACCAAAGTATGAGAAACCCATCTCATCAAATCTATATGAAAATGGAAAGGCTAGACTGAATAACACTATTACACATAGAAAAACCCATGCCATGATAGAAAAGAACCACATGCATTACCTGTTGGACCTCATTTTTTATCTAGTTTTGCTTAATTAAATACACTTAATTTCCATTCTATTTATCCAGATAACATCCATATACACCCTATTTTTACCAATTTATGCATATCCAATTATATAAATTAAGTTTTCCAATTTTTAGATGTTTTTACAAAAATTGAATTTTAAGTGCATTTTTGGACAGGAGTAAAAATTGTCGTAACGGCTTCATTGATGTCATACTTCCAGGACACCTGGGCACAAGTTGAGAAAATTTCTAGAAATATTGGAAACTAATAATGGATGTGCATCTATTGGTTTGTTCAAACAGAGCTAAAACAGGCCCGATCAAAGCTGGTCAAACAGGACCTGGTATTCTGGAAATCCCTAGGAAATATGCCAAATTTAGCATTTTATGGGATTTTCTAGATTTTGAGTGATTGGATGGATGAGCTTGACCATATATGATAACGATATACCTGGATGTTAGAGACATTTTAGTTAAGTTTGTTTCATAGTTTTCTATTTAAGCCAAGATAATTGAAGGCATGAATATGTAGAATTTCTATGATTTCACTTTGATATTTATGAAATTTGACAGCTAAATGAAGAATTAGTTATATATTGTTTTCTGTTGTTATATATGGTGAATTCTTGATTGAGTTTCAGTAGGTGAGAAGTTATTTCAGTGTGTGAGGCAAGGGTGAAGGGCCCCTGCACCGAGCTAAGTGCACTTTCTGGTTAATTTAGTTGCAATTTCCTGAACTAGTTTTGTTTCATGTTTAATAAGTTAATTAGATGTATGATAATGTATTATGAATGTTGATAAATATTAATCTAAATTATAATCTTCATATGAGAGGTCAAATCGGTGTTTAAGTAAAACTCTCCTTCTATCTGAACAAAGACTAGAAACTAGAATTCATCTTTCCTACTTTTGTTTAAAGTGATTTTATGAATTTCTAGCTTTCTTACAATGACATTAATGATGAATGAATTTATAAAGAAGGATAGAAAGGAACTCCTTAGTTAGGAACCTCTTCTATTATTATTTTATGCATCTTGAGCTATTGTTCATTAGTGATTTTGATTTACGTTCATGAAGTAGTATTGTTGTAACAACTCTAATTACTTGAAAAATAAATAAATAAAATAAATAAATAAATAAATTCTATTTATAAATACTATGATTCTTTTGTCGTCATTGAATTTATTTAATTATGACACCTTAGCATCTCTTATAGTATTTTATTCAAGATTTTACTTTATGTTGTCATCATCTTTTATTATGGCATAATTGTTTTCAGAATTGTGCTTATAATGATATTCACACCACAACATAATTTTTCCATATCTCCTCCTCTAAAATGAATTACTAATTTGTTTGATCTTCATGGTATTCCTACATTTCAGTCAATGTACATAAAGTTCTTTGCAATAGTTTCTATTACTATTATCTTATTAATTATATACCCTTTCCATCACTATTCCTTTGATATAATTTTAATTAAATTTATAACTTTAATAATTATTACAATTACATATTAGTACATATCCACTACATCCTGTTTTCCTAGGTATTACCTTAGAGCATAACTTCCAATTAGATTAGTCATGCTTGTATTAATTTCCTATGTCTATATCTGGAAAGTACCCTTTAAGGGTTTCGTTTCCATTGCATGGTCAACGAGTTTATTTCCACCCACCATTGCATTATAACTATTATGAAATTCGAATTATACATACTACATGTTACCATTAAACTTGCTTATATGCCATTCCTACCTCATGTTATCTATTTTGATTTATGATGCATCATTTAAATTCCATACTATATACTTTTAATGTCACAAGGTTCTGTTTGGATATTCGATCATACGTTGTGGATTTGGTCATATCTAAGATAATTAATTTATGATTAATTGATCGTATACTTTAATGTTTCTTTGTTCGTTGCTATCATAGATTAATTGATTATACTACCTATTAAGTCGGTCACATGGATGTATTAACACCATGGACAGATGGTGTTCTATTCGTACTCTTTCCTCTATCAGTCTTGTTTATGGTTTATTGAATTTTGATTTACCTTGTTTTCATTTGTTATTGGGCATTTTCTGAGTATTTGGATCTAGTTCTATACTGTAAATTTGCAACGTTCATGGCTTCCGACTGCCATTGTTCATTACTATAGCTACAGGTAAGCTCTGTACCTCTTTTACGTTCCTCCACGCTTTTTCTAATATTCACATCGATTTTCAGAGTTTATTCTATGTTTGAGAACCTATGATTTATTTCATTATTTCAATTTATACCCATAAATTTGTTACACAAGGGTTTTCATTTTCAGATTTATGAAATGCTCATATTTAACTTTGACTATTCCTCTTCATTTTTTAATAGAGGAATTCCCTATGGATTCCATGTTGAAGGACAAAGAATCTTCATGAATGTTTACCAAAAATTCATGAGGTAATATCCATTTCCTCAAAATGCAGGTAAGTTCTTCACTAATCCCATTGTTCTTATACTTTTATGATTACGGATTACAACATTGTCTTCCTCTTTGTATTGTTACGTTTTCATATGGCAACTTAGCTCCTTCAGGAATTGGCATTATTGGATTTCTACGTTATTATTTTGAAGGTTGTATTCAACATTGTTCATGATTTCTCTGTGAAAATAATTATTTCCTCAAATTTCCTACTCAGCTCTTGAACTAT
Organism: Pinus albicaulis; assembly: GCA_034641835.2. Classification (NCBI taxonomy): domain Eukaryota; kingdom Viridiplantae; phylum Streptophyta; class Pinopsida; order Pinales; family Pinaceae; genus Pinus; species Pinus albicaulis. The sequence continues at coordinate 771,042,432 of CM076576.1, forward strand.
GACTTCTTTTGTATTTTTCTACGTTTTAACTCTCGTTTTCTTTCTCAACTATTTTGGATTTGGTTTGGTCTCTATATTGAGTTCACCCTCCAAACTCAACGATTTTCGGAATATGCAGTTTGGATTTTGGGATTTATTCTTTTATGAATAAAATTAGACATTTGAAATCAACCTTCAATTTCGGGAGTTTCATATGTAAATTACTATTCATTCTTTTTACTCTCTCTTTACAACTTACAATTTTATTTATTTATTTTTTCTTTTAGTTCGATTCAATACGAAATTCATACTATGCCTTTCTATGCATGAGCCTTAATACATTGAACTCGAATTTATTTAATTTTCAATTTAATCAGATATATTTTTGCATTCACCCTTCACATCTCTTTACTATATAACCCTCCTTTTTTCCTCAACGCTTTTGGTTAATTCGATTGCGCTTCTTACATACTATCCATAGTATTTGAAGAATGAATTGTAATTCAACTCATCGAAATGATTTTTGCAATTCCCTTACTATTCATAATATTGTTAAATTTTTTTCATATCATCGAATTGTATTTCCTAACATGAATTTATCTTAGTTAGCTTACCAAAGTCGATTTATATCTATATATTCCAATTGATGGAATATATTATGATAAATCTTTAATTATATTCTCTTTGGTATATATGTATACTCTGTTTTTATTATAACTTTATATCATTGAGGATAATAATAATTTCTAAAAGGTATATAAGTAACTCTGTTAAAAAAATAATTATTATTATTTTTATTTCTTAGACTAATCACCATATTTTTGTTACACAGGAATTCCTCTTTTCCTACTTCTTTACTATGCATGGATTTACATTAATTACCCAATAAACCACAACTCAGGTAATTTATTTTCTATACTTATAATACTTTTCTAGAATTATAATATCCTTCTGAGTTTTCCCCACTAACGCAGACAGTTGATTTTCTTCTTTACTTTTATGTTATATAAAATTTATTCCCTCTTTATGTGTATTTGTTATACAGGTATTTCTCATCTTGCAATTTACAACTCCACTACGTTTACCTTATTTGTCAAAGACTTGACACTTAGTTTGGTCCCTATATTTACAGGTTGTTCTCTATCATTCCTAGAATTCAGCGAACAGAATTCAATGATATTGATTCACGTAGACAATATGTAATTTATGTCAAAAACAAGGGAATGTTAGTCATTATACTTGTGACAGTGATATCTGAAAATTTATTATGAATATAAACACATATTTATGTTCTCGTTTATTTGATGAGTTTCCATCTCTGAATTAATTGTATATAAGATTTCCAAGTTAACTATTGTATTTCAACTACATGCATCACTTATTCATAATTCATAGTTGATTTTTATGTTTATAATTGTACTATATAGATAGTACTTTAATATGTAACTGATATGGTAATTCTTATTTGAGCATAATAATTAAATTAAGATATATTGATTTTTATATCTTATATACAGTATGATTTTTTATACTTAAGTTGCACAAAATATTTTATTCCAAACATATAATTAAATCCCACTCTATATATATCTTTGTTTATTTATTGTTTACAGAAATAACTCATTATGTGAAATATTTATGTTAAAATATTTAGAATATTCTCCACTCCTAATGATGTATTTTCTATTTGTAATATATTAATTCTTACTAACCCAAAAATAGATTTAAACCTTTATAATTGGGTTTAGATATTATCCCTGTTGGTTAACTAAGTTAACTAATCTATGTAAATTTACAGAACTAAACTATACTTACAATAGTTATGTTCTTTTAAATATGTCAAACACTTCACTTAATAATAAAACAATCTATTATACATATTAATAATTCAAAAGATATACTTTTCCACTTATCTTCCTAATTAAAAAACAATTACTATTATTCAATCATTATCATTATCATAACAAGAGAATAACAAGACAGAGTTTAATACTGTGCATACCAATTCTGGTAAAGACTATTTTCTATCAAACCTTGATCTTTTATCCACAGCTCCCCCTGAGTAGACACCAATTTCTCCAAAGTGTAGACAACCTCTTGTCTACCCAGGAATAGCTTATTTAAGTTAGCTTTCTTTTAAAAATGTTTCCATAACTGTGTCCAGTTAATCAGGATGATGTTTTCCTTTAGCCTAGACTTTACTTGTGTTTTTTCCACAAAAGCTCTTTAAAACTAGCTTTTTCCTCTTTCTAGTTTTATTTCACTTCTTCTCAGTGACTTTCCACTTTACTAAGGTATATTTTATATTTTTATCTCCAATCTAATATTTGTAATTTATTTTATTTTCTCCAAATATTTTGGAGATTTTGGGAAAGTCTTTGGATTTAATTCCATCCTCGTGGACTTGAAATCTTGGTCTCCAATTTACTCTAGTCTTTGTAGAATAATTAAAATTCCATATTTATTAATTTAAAAATAATATATCCACACATACATTTTTCCTTTAGGTCCACTTAACCTTTAGGATTTTCAATTGTCTAAATAAAAGCAGTAAAATAGGGATATTACATATTCCCCCTCTAAAACAAAACACCTTCCTTGATGTTGCAAAATATCAGTTCACTTCTCAAACAGTGATGGATATTTCTCTTTCATTTCCTCTTCTCGCTTCCAAGTAGCTTCCTCTGGTGTAAAATCCCTCCACTACACTTTTACCCTAGCTATAGTCCTATTTCAGAGCTCACTTTCTTCTCATGCCAGTATACGAATGGGATATAGAAGAAATTTCCCTTCAGTTCCCCCTTGTATCACAGTCCAATCAATTACATAAGTAGAATCATTTACATACTTTTTCAATAAGGAAACATGAAAAAAATTGTGAACGTTAATATGACTAGGTAGAGCCAATTTATAAGCTACTGGCCTTACTCCTTCTAAAACTTCAAATGGTCCACAGTAGCGTGGTGCTAACTTAGCACATCTACCAGTATATAATGTACTTTTTTTAGGCTTAATCCTCAAATAAACATGATCTCCCACTTTGAATTCTCTATGAATTCTCTTTTTTTTTGCATAGCTCTTTTGTCGATATTCAGCTATTTTAATATTTTGTTTAATTTTCTTCATAGATCTTTCCATCTCCTGCAACACATCAGGTCCAAGGATTAAATTATCTTCTGGTTGACTCCAGCTAAGTGGTGTGTGGAATTTTCTACCATACAATGCTTCAAAATTACTCATCTTAATGGAATATTGATAGCTATTATTATATCCATATTCTACCAAATGCAGAAAATCTTCCCATTTTATAGGTGTGTCCATAACATACATGCGTAGCATGTCTTCTAAAATTTGGTTGGTTCTTTATTTTTTCCAATCTATACCCATTCCTCCAAATAGAGTTTTCCAAAAGGCTAAAGTAAATGTTGCATCTCTGTCATATATAATGATTTTTGGAATGCTATATAATTTCACAATTTATTTCACGAATACATTAGCTACTTGAGCAGTGCCAAAAGTAGATTGTACTGGTAAAAAATGTATTGCCTTATTTAAAGTTTCTAGAACTACCATTAAAGAGTTGTGTTGATACTTAGTTCTAGGAAATTAAGTAATGAAATCTTTGGAAACCACTTCCCACTTCCATTCTGGAATAGGTAGAGGGTTTAGTAATCCTGCCAGATGCTGATGTTCCACTTTTAGTTGCTGACATTCTAAACACCTATCTAGATAATCGGCAACATATTTCTTGATACCCGACCAAAACATGTTTTTCCTCAATGTTGAAATCATTTTTTGATAACCAGGATGACCTACATCTCGCCTTTTATGATACTCATCTAAAATTTCCTTTTTTAAAGATGTCACATTCGGAATATATAATATTTGTTTATAATAAATCAGTCCTTTCTATTTTTTAGTATATCCCACCACTTTAATTTTCTCCAATTTCTCTTGCAGTTTCACATACTGTTGGTCTTGCAACAACACTTCTTGTATTAGTTCTTCTATTTCAAATTTCACACTATTTCCAACATTGGTCATGAGAATTTCTACTCAAATTATCAGCAATCTTATTTTATTTTCCTTTAATGTGATTGATCTCAATATCAAAATCACTAGGGAGATATAACCATATAGCTTGTATAAAATTTAAATTAGGTTAAGTAAATAATTATTTTAGACTTATATGATCTATCATTAGTACTAAATTCTTTCCCACCAGATAATGTCACCACATCTTCAATGCATGTATCACAATAGCTAGTTCTAAGTCATATATAGTACAATTTTGTTCATGTTTCTTTAATTTTCTTAACTCATGCTACAACTGAATTATCTTGTAGCAAAACTCCTCCTAACCCTTCCACACATGCATATGTACATACTACAAAATTATTTTTTTGGATCACCAATCTTCAAGATGGGGGCAGTTGTTAATTTCAGTTTTAATTGTTCAAAACTACTTTGAATCTTTGTTGTCCATTCAAACTTTACTCCTTTTTCTGTAAAGAAGCAATATTATAAGTTAATGCTGAAAATCCTTCCACAAACCTATGGTAGTATCCAAAAATACCCATAAAGGATCGTATGGCTGGGAGATCAATAGGTACAGGCCAATCCATTATTTCTTTTATTTTCTCTGGGTCTACTGCTGATCCATCCTTTGAAATCACATAACCCAAATACTGGATTTTATCCTTGTAAAATTCATATTTTCTGATTTTTTCATACAAATTATGTTCTCTAAGTGTTTGTAGTACTATTGTAAGATGTTCTCTCTGTTTTTCTTCATTTTTGGAATACACAAAAATTTCATCAATGAACACTAGTACAAACTTGTCTAGATACTTGTGTAGTAAACCATTCATTAAATACATGAATGTAGTAGGTGCATTAGTAAGTCCAATGGGTAGGACTATAAATTCATAGTGTCCATATCTAGTCCTGAATGTTATTTTATTGATATCCTCATCCTTAATTTTGAGGTGGTGGTATCATGTTCTTAAATCAATATTTGAGAAGATAGTGGCTCCTCTCATTTGATTAAATAAGTCATCTATCCTTGGAAAAGGAAATCTATTATTTATAGTCAATTTATTCAGTTTTCTGTAATCTATGCACATTCTGAATGCACCATCTTTCTTCTTAACAAATAGTACTAGTGCTCACCAAGGAGACACACTTGGTCTGATGTACCCTCTGTCTAATACCTCTTGTAACTGAAGTTTCAACTCTAATAATTCAGGAGTACTCATTCTATAGGGTGCTCTAGAGACAGTTTTAGCTCCTGGTATTAGTTCAATTGAGAAATCAATTTCTCTTTTAGGGGGTAGATGGGGGATTTCCTCTTGAAATACATCCTTAAAATCTCTTATTACTGGTAAATTTTCTACAACCTCTTTTTCAATTTGTTGGCCCAATTATTCCACTTGTAGAGCATATACTTGACATCCCTTTCTTCCTGTCCTTTTTAGCTATAATGCAGAAATTTGTCCGATTGATATCGCTATTGGTTTTCCTTTCATTATCACAGCTCTTCCCTCACCATCTATAGAATGAAATATCTTATCTAAGAAATTGAATATTGATTTATGCTTCTCTAACCAGTACATTACTACAAACAATTCATATGATCCTAGAGGCAAAATGTTTAGATGCATTTCAGTTTCATACCCATTTAAATTTACAACAATTTTTGGAAGTTTATGGGTCACTTTTCTTTTTGTTCCTGTAGCTAACTACACTAACCATGCTTGCTGAAATTTTTCTGATTTTAATTTTCACTTTTCCACCATCTGTGGATGGACATAACTTAAATTTTCTCATGTATAAATCAAAATAGAAATAGGTTGTTCAACAATCATACCTTCGATTTCTATCATGTTTTATTGGTGTTCAGTCTGGAAATATTGAAGTGCAACACTCATCCTAGGAATGTTTCGAGCAATGTTGTTTATAGTAGTTTCCTCTCGTTACACTTGAATGTTCTGAACTGTTCGGTGTAGACAGTCATGTAACAAGTGAGGTTCTCCACATCCCTACCACTTTAGTCATTATTTCATTTTTACATCACTTTAATTTTTTTGTTTGTATCTATTTGCTTAAACCCAGTCTCTGATTGTGCTGGTTGGTTTTCTTGAGTTTTATTAAATTTATTCCTTTGATGGTTTTTCTAAAAAAAAATTAGATAGGCTGGTTTTACTCTTTTTACATTATATTCACCCTTCCCCTTCTCTTCATTTTGCCAATTATCATCTTATAATTTATTCCTTTGAACTGCTGATAACATAGTCTTGCTTTGCAAACATCTTCATCCATTGTCTTTGGATTGTTAAATTCAATTCTCTATTTATAGATGGTAGGTATGCAGTTTAAAAATTGTTGTACTTTCAAATTTTCCTCTCAGATATAAGGCACATAGTGAAGCAAGTTAGTGAATTTGGTAACAAACTCATCAATTGTGAATTTTCCCAATCTTATCTCATGGAATTCTTTTGATTTATCATCATAATATCTCTCATTTAAATACCTCGACTTAAATTTAGTTTCAAAGTCTTCCCCGGTAATAGTTTTTTCATTCAGCACATGTACCATTTTTGTTTCTACTCACCAAAGGGTGGCTTTACCCTCTAGTTGGTAAATTGCTAATCTGGATTTTAGGTTACTTCCGTATTCATAAAATTGGAAGTATTTAACCATTTTCAGAAGCCAAGCTTCTACATCCTCCTCCTTTTAACCATGAAAAGTGGGAGGTTTGATTTTATGAAATTCTCCTTGCAATTATTTTTTCTTTCTCGGGCTTTTTCCAGATGCTTCCCCACCCTCAGATCCTATTTAGTTGGTTTCAGCTTCTTTCCTCTTTTTCCCATGGTCTTCACTTTAGTGACTAGACATTGAGGTTAAATGTTTGATCAACCTCTCTTGGCCCTCACTGGCTTGCAATAGTAGTTGATTTCTTGTTCTCAGCGAAACCATTTCTCGTTTCATATCTCTTATCATGTCCAGTAATTGAGCATTTTGATCTGGTGGATTTCCCTCACCCCCCAGATCCACGTACAACCATCCTCTGTCAGTCCTAATAGCAGTTGTACATTTACGCACATAATTATTGTACACATAAATAAATTAGTGCATCATATTTTGAAAAGAGCATCATTTTGGGTTTTTTTTTTAATTTTTTCTGTGTGGGAACTCATAGGCCCAATGTTTTCAACATGGGCTCTAATACCATTTGTAACAACTCTAATTACCTGATTTTTTTTCCTATTTATAAATATTATGCTACTTTTGTCGTCATTGAATTTATTTAATTATGACACCTTACCATCTCTTACAATATTTTATTCAAGATTTTACTTTATGTCATCCCCATATTTTATTGCGACATAATTGTTTTCAGAATTATGCTTAGAATGATATTCATACCACAACATAAATTTTCCATATTTATTTATTTAAAATGTATCACTACTTTGTTTGACCTTCATTGTATTCCTACATTTTAGTCAATGTACATGAAGTTCTTTGTAATAGTTTCTATTACTATTTTCTTATTAATTATATACCATATCCATCACTATTCCTTTGATAGAATTTTAATTAACTTTATAATTTAATAATTATTACAGTTACATATTAGGACATATGCTCTACATCCTAATTTCCTAAGTATTACCTTAAAGTATAACTTTGAATTAGATTAGTCATGCTCGTATTAATTTCCTATGTCTATATCTGGAAAGTACCCTTTAAGGGTTTCGTTTCCATTGTATGGTCAAAGAGTTTATTTTCACCCACCATGGCATTATAACTATTATGAAATTCAAATTATACATACCAAATGTTACCATTAAACTTGCTTATATGCCATACCTACCCCATGTAAACTATTTTGATTTATGAAGCATCGTTTAAATGACATACCATATACTTTTAATGTCACAAGGTTCCATATGGATATTCGATCATACATTGTGGATTTTTTCGTATCTAACCTAATTAATTTTTGACAAAATTACCTGTAACGTTTCTTTGTTCCATGCTATCATTGATTAATTGATTGTACTACCTATTAACTCGGTCACATGGAGGTATTAACACTAGGGATGGGTGGAGCTCAGATCTGTCATCAATCGACGATGGAGATCTATTCATACTCTTTCCTTTGTTAGTGTTGTTTATGGTTTATTAAATTTCATTTTATTTTGTTTTCATTTTTTATTTGGAATTTTCCCTTTCTGAGGGTTTGGATCTGGTTCTATATTGTGAGGTTGCAGCTTTCATGGCTTCCCACTACCATTGTTTTATAGCCATCATTACTATAGCTACAAGTAAGAAATTTACCTACTTTACATTGCTCAACCCTTTTTCTAATACACACATCGATTTTCAGAGTTCATTGTATGTTTGAGAACCTCTGAGTTATTTCATTATTTCAATTTATACCCATAAATTTCTTACACGAGGGTTTTCATTTTATGATTTCTGAAATGCTCATATTTAACTTTGAATATTCCTCTTCATTTGTGAATAGAGGAATTCCCTATGGATTCCACATTGAAGGTTAGAGAACCTCCATGAATGTTTACCCAGAATTCATGAGGTAATATCCATTTCGTCAAAATGTAGGTAAGTTTCGCACTAATCCCACAATTCTTATACTTCTATGCTTACGCATTACAAAATTGTCTTCCTCTTTGTATTGTTACGTTTTCCTCTAGGAACTTATCTCCTTCAGGAATTGGTATTGTCGGAGTTCTATGTTATTATTTTGAAGGTTGTATTCGATATTATTCATGATTTCTCTATGGAAATTGTTATTTCCTCAAATTTCCTACTCGGATCTTAAAATATGAATTATTTTTTTCTACATTTTAACCCTCGTTTTCTTGCTCAAATATTTCATATTTGGTTTGGTATGTGTGTATTGAGTTCGCCCTCCAAACTCAAGAGTTTTCGGAATATGCACTTTGGATTTCTGGATTTATTCCGTTATGAATAAAATTTGACATTTGAAATCACCCTTAAATTTCTAGAGTTTCATATGGGTATAACCTTGGAGCTAGGTTACACTTTTTGGTGAAACCAGGGCACGTTTTGGTGAAAAAAGGATGCTCGATCGAGCCTTATAGCTGGAAATTTTAAAATTTATGTAAATATCAATAATGATATGCAAACTTTAAAATTGTAAGTATTTGATAGTTTAAAAGAAAAAAAACTAATTACTAACTATTGTTGAATAGGTAATTAACAATGGTGTGGATTAATTTCTCATTATTTCTATCATTTTGGTGTTTAACTTTGAAAAAGGATTATATCCCACTTGCAATTGAAATTGTAATATTATTATGTTTATAATTTAGTAACTTAAAAATTTTCTTTTACTATGATTTAAATTTTCATTTTTATAATTTAAATAATAAATTTATTATAAATGTAATTTCAAAAATAAATAATTAAACAATTTACTTCTCTCTGCATGTGCTTTATGTTTAGCTTCCATTTTCTTGTATTTTTCTCTTGTTTCTTTGTTTTGAATTTTCTTTCATGTTTTCCTTCATAATACTTTGCATGAAACATGTATCTCGTTGGCTCAAAGACAATGTAGAAAAATTTGAAAAGGGAGATTGTGATGACAAACATTGCTAGGTTCATTTTTCATCCTCTTCTCTATATTGGGTTTACATTTTTTTAAAGTAAATGAAGTATGAACAAGAAAATACAATTCAATCCCCACGAAAATAATTTGGTCAAACTATGAAGCTTGTATCATTATTAACATCTTCCATTCTAACTTATTTGTGTACAAAATGGTGTTTTGACCTGTTGACTCGATCAAGTAGAGAAGGTAAAGGAGAAAAAAATTAACACTAGAATATTAACTTTAGTTATCTTTAAAATCCCTTAAAAAGGGAAGAAACCCTCTTGCAAATAAATAATACAGGTTCCCTATTCCACCTTCAAAATAGATAAGTCCTTTTCACATTCTATTATTAAATAAACAAAAGAGGTGAAGAAGAAAAAGGCTTCCTATGCTGAGAAGTTAAGAAATCAACTTCATCAGGGTACTAAATAGGCTTTCTAGTAGTGAAGCGATGCTTGTGTTTCCATGGGATGAATCTGTCGGGGTATTGAACAGGATCATAGGTAACATAGCAACACTAAATAATGTGCTTATCTCTAAATATCGAATAAGTTGAGGTGTGGCTAGTCTTATGTTTATGTGTTTGAAGCTAATCTAGGAATAAAAGAGATTAAATCTTTATTCAAGATAAGTGGAAAACCTGAGGAAATATACATGGTGAATCAATACTCCCTTAAATATTAATACATTGCACCTAAATATTAAGCCCATGTAAAGAAGTTGGATTTCTACTAGTATGTCACCAAGTATTGTCTCTACGACACCCATTAGCCTACGCAAGTGTTTTTTTCACTTTTCTCTTACTTTCGCACATGTGTCGTCTTGTGGTTAGGGAAGTGTTTCATGTAGTAAAAGTCAGTCATTTGTACATTCTTGAAGGGAAGTTTTGATGCATTCTCCTACACTATTGGGTCCTATTTATAATATAGACATGTATTATATTCATTCCCAAAGTTTCATGCACTGTCGCAATAGTGTTGTCATTGTCATCACAAAGTGTATCCTAAGTGTCACACTTGGAGGTAAGTTTTGTTCTGTCATCATTTCAATGAGGAAATGTTGATTGTGGTTGGTAAATCATTCCTTCTCAATTGGTTAATCATCTATAAGTGTGTGATCATTTTTAAGTCATGTTCTGGTCCCATCTCTTTACTCTCTGGTCTGACACAGCCATTTTTTGCAACTGGTCCTTCTTTGGTCAACCTCCTCTAAAAGTTCCCCTTGAACTATGCATTACGCAGTCTCAGGCCACAAGAAGCATGTCTTTTTTCTTGGAACTACACAATGTGTATCCACTACCTCCAAGGACTGTGCATTGCACAATCATACTGCTAAATTGCTGCATCCTTCCCTTAGAAGCCACACAATCATCTCTCCCTGTCATTTCTTCACTACGCATTGCATAGTCTTAGCCATCAAGTTATCTCCCCATCTCATTGAACTATGAAACTGTGCAATCCCATTGGCCAATATCCCTCTTTCACTATGCATTGCGCAATTATAGTGAGCAAGCCTGCTTCATTATGTCATTGACTCACTCAAATACACAATATTCCTTCTCTGACCACCAATTATTGTGCATTTTGTAGTCATAGTCACCAATTCCTCACTCTTTTTTCTTGGAACTACACACTACACAATCACTAAGTCTCCTCCCAAACCGAATCCCTTGTTCTAGATCTGCTAGTGCATTTCATGAAGAAGGTCAGACTAGCAAATTTTTAGGCTGACGTCGTCTTGTCATGAGTGAATTTCATATGTAGGTATTTTAATTTGACATCAAAATATGATGCTCAAAAAGGAGAAGGAGGTTATGCTATAAGAAACTTGTGAAATAGGAACCATGAAAAATTCATGAAGTGTGAAAATGAATGGGCACTAGTTTATGACAAAAGACCAAAGATTAGGATGACATGAAGACTCCAAATCCTTTAGCCACTTGTATGAGGATGAATATGAGAAAAAAAGCATATCTTTCATGAAAATTAAGTACTGAGCAGACCTATCATGAAGACTAAAGACAAAGCAGCAAGAAGAAAAAATTGGCATTGCCACCTCATTGTGAAGTCAAAGTCATCATTGTCAAGTTCTGACTTGTACTAGTTCCATCAAAATTTCATGTGTACCGATGTATCTTGCCATATTATTAGTGGATGTAATGATGTAATTATCAAAGGGAAGGGAAAAAATGTAATATGTGGAAGTCCAAAAGTGATATGTGGAATATCAAAAGTAACATAGCCATACATGGACAAAAGAGTCTTTAGGAAAATTCCAAAGGTAATACAGAAGTCCAAAGCTCACATAAATGTTTAAGAGTCATGGGGATATGAAAGGTCATTCCTCTTGTTCTAAATACACCCTCATAACTCAAGCAAATGGCTTTTGGAGGCTTAGCCTTTGGAGATCTAGCCTTGGATTTTATAGGTTATCATAGAAGAGAATATCATTCTTTGGAGAAGAAAGAAGTGACTCAATGTTCCACTATTGGAGTTGGTGGCTTTCCATTGTAACTGTGTACTCTGATCTTTCACGTAATAACCAAAAGCTCAATGAGCCAACACATTTTCATCCATGTATTGTGAATGTAGTTAGATTATTCTTTATATTTTTATAGAATGTGTTTTGTTCATATGTACTAAAGAAATTGAACTATTTTAGTGGATTTAATACTTATCTTGTTGAATGTGTGTTGTATCTACTTCAATGATCGATGTGTCTATGTGAAGTGCTTTGCTAAATAAGTAATGAATCTTTTCATGCTCTCATGTGTCGCTCTTAGGTTAGTTCTAGTACTTCCTTCTAGAGACTCACCTCTCTATTTCCTTCTCATCAAAGTCTCCTTTTACACATTGCAATTGGTGTTTCACAGTGTCAACTTACTTGTTGATTTCAAAGGTTATGTGCATAATCTCTTATGTTATGCATTGCAGCTAAGACAACCCTTTGAGTTATGGTGGTCAAGTCAATACTTCTAATGGGGCTCCTACTCCAAACAATTTCAGATCTAATTGAGGCTTTACATTAGGGATACCCCCAATGTCAACAAGCAGAATGAATGATATAGGCATATTAATAATGAAATAATATTCTATTTAATTTTTAAAATGGAATAATTAATTTTTTTAATTTATATTAATTAAAACAATTCTGATATAAGATATGATGTAAAGAAATTTTTTTTTTAATACATCTTAATTTACATGATTTAGATATAGGATACACAATAAGAAGAAAGAATGTGCATCTTATTAAGTTTATTTGAGTGTATTTATGAGTATTACAATTTTATGCAATAAAAAAGATATTTATATTTTAGATTAATTTATTTTGTCTATATTTTTTTTAGTTTATAATTTCTGTTATAAAGATAAGTGGAATTGTGTAAGGGGTGTATGGTAGTATGTTTGTTGACCTCTCATTTTTATTCTCAAGAGATTTTGATGTATAGCACACAAAATACTTAGAAAGAAGTGTTACATTCAACGGCACACACACGTTAAATCCACTAGCTACATTGACCATCTTAATGCACCATATACACATATTAACACGTTTTCATACCATGAATGTGAAATGTTGCTAAGACTATTAGCATATGGTGCACTAATACTGATGACTAAACATACATTCCTGTAACTCAAATGTACCGTGCTTCTTAAATGTATGAAAAAAAGCATAACTTAGAGCTTAAAGAAAGTGTATAATTGCTCATATTTTCACTCTCTTATACTCAATCTCACATAGCAAAGTATATAATATTCATGAAATTTTGTAGATGTTGTATCTTATTCATTCTTATTATCACTTATACTTTGACGTGCATAACTTATTGATTCTAGACTATTTAGGTTTTGATCGAATTTGAATCGAGACTAAATCTTTTTAAATATAAATATTTTTTTATATTTTTTGTTTGTCAAGTTGTTTATGATTTTTTAGGCTTGACCTGTGGTTTGAGGCACTGAGGTAGTGCTATCTAGGGGAATCTAATCATTCAATTTCACCTGATGATCGCACTCGGCTTGGGCCACACCAATCCACCAATCCTAAGCTAGCTGGTTGTTTTACCATGTGTCCTCCCATAGCACAGGGCACAACTACCCCGTGAGGTTTGATCCTAGATTGCCTTCTTAATGAAACCCATCCTCAACAAGTTGTGCTAGTGACACTTGACTACTCTTTAGATATTAATAACAAATACAAAATTGATATAAATTTATATTCACTTTTTTTTGTCTGTCAAGTTCTCAGTTGTCTCACTTTTTTTTTTTTTGTTCCCTTTTACTCACTGGAGTTTATAGCATGTCTCCTCCCCCTAGCACATGGCACAACTAACCCACAGTGAAGTTTGATCCCGAGTCACCTTGCTGAAGAGGCCCATTCTCAACCATTTGTGCTAGCAAGACTTGACAATTTATATTCACTTTTAATATTTACATATTATATATTAAATTTCTATTCAAAAAATAAAAACATTATTCATTCTTTTAAATATTTTTGAAAATATATATATATTTTTTAAGAATATTATTTTCAAAAATAATTTCATATCATTCTAGCACAATACAACAAAAACCACAAATGACGCAATGTAAAAAAACTTGAAAAAAAAAAATGACATTGCAACCAAATAGCTCTTGTTAATTTTTAATTTGTTTTTCAAAAGTTATCCAGCTTTTGGATCATCTCAAAGGACACTTGAAGTCGGACTATTGAATATCTATACAGATTCATGGCCCTACCACGAGGAGTGATGCAAATTCTGGATGGTAGATAAAATGTGTATCTCATGGTTGTGCAATACCAGAAAATTGCACGTTTTTCTTTTTACGTGCGTGTCCGAGTAAAACAAATCGAATCTTGGAAATTTGGAAAGGAATCTCACATGTAGAAATTAGCGATGGAACACTTTTCGGCGGAAAGGTCTCTTCGACGCGCCGAACAGGCAGCAATCTTTCGGTCCCGACCAGTTGCACGAAGGAAGGATCGACAAGTTTAGGCTATGTTCTCCGGCCGAGAAGAATGGAATCTCACCTCTATTTCTTTGGATAGAAAGGGCTTTGAATTTGACTATATTTCGGCTAGTTGTGATCAAGCCCACCACCGCCCATTGAACTCTTGTGGAAATTTGACCCGCGCTTTGGACGCTGATTGCATGCAAGTATATATATATGTATCTCCCTCGTGCACTGAGTTACCACCAGGACGACACAATGAGTAACACGGAAGCCGATCCCGCCCCGCACTGCGTAGAGCAGCAACAATTCAAGGGAGTGCGAAAGAGAAACAGTGGAAAATGGGTTTCAGAAATTCGAATGCCAAACAGCAGAGTTAAGATATGGCTGGGCTCCTATCCTTCTGCAGAGCAGGCGGCTCGAGCTTACGATGTTGCTGCGTATTTGGTTCGAGGACCCGATTACGTTTCCTTCAATTTCCCAACCTTGATTCCGCCAGATAATTCTCCCCCATTCTCGGCCACCAAGAAGAAATATCTCCGTTGCCCCACTTTCCGTTCTCTCATACGTGATGCTGCGGCTTCTGCAGCTGCCTCTTTTCCTCTCCGTCCTCCTCCTCCTACTACAACTACTCCTCCTCCTGCTGCTCCTGCTACTGCGTCTGCAGCTATCTATAATGATAACTTTTGTGGTAACCATGCTAACGCTCTGTCTGTCACGAATGCTGCAGAATTGATTGATGTTGACAGCTGCCGAGAACAAACAAGTGATCGTGATCAGCAGGAATGGAGGTCGTTATTCACAAAGTCTGAAGAAAATCAGCAGGAACGAAATCTATACCGTGTTTCGTCTTTAGACTTCCCATCTCTTGATGACTATCCCTGGACTCCCGTAGAAGATTTCGATGAAGATGATTATGATTCGGCTTTAGCAGAGCTGGGACGCTTATGGAACATTTGACGCAAAGTGAACTACAAAGAATACCAACCAACAAAGTGCTCGAGTAGGGTGAGTAGTAATATATAGTAGAGGAGTTTTTCTGTTATATTCGTATCAAGCCTTGGTGTCCAATTATTTGACAAACCTCTCCGGATTGGCCGTTAATATTGTTATAATTAATGGAGAAAGTTAGATTGAGCTGTTTGTCATATTTGTGTTAAGTTTTGTGTAGTCTAATTATTTCATCAACTTTTTTTTTATTGGAGAAAGCTAGATTTAGTTGTTTGTTGTAATAAGGATATGATTGAGACTCGAAGATTAAGTCTGAGATCTTATTATTTAGGGAGTGGTTCAAATCACCATGTTAGTGTGTAACATTATATGTATTAGTCTCTTCTGAATGAATAGAAGATCATGTGTGGGAGAACCAGTTAATTAATTGATTTGATCTTCTCCTCCTTCAAACTGTTGTCAATTACCAGCAATCAAGATATAAAGAATGAGAACCTACAATCAAGATGGAGGAGGATAAGAGTTCAAGGTTGTGTCTTTGGGAAAGAAAACTAAAAAATGATGAGAAGATCTATCACTACCTTATGGCAACAAAAGTAAAGATGAAGCTTAGCTTAGGAATGAACAAGCATGGATTCTCAAGTATTAAGACGAATGAAAACTTTGTTACCAAGTTTTTTTACTATTGTAATCCTAGGTGAGACTACACCAGCAGACATATGCTATTCTTTCACTACTCTTTCTCCATTATCGAGGAGTGTTAGAATTAATGGAGAAAGCTAGACTTAGCTGTTTGTTATGACAATGATATGATTGAGACTAGTGTGAGATCCTACTATCTAAGAAATAGTTCAAACCACTTTGTTAGTGTGCAAAACTATATGTACTAAATTCTTCTGAATGAATAAAACATGCAAGACTATATATACGAGGTTCTTTAAAATAAATATAAACAACCTGTGAAATACTTTGGTAATCTCTAGATAACTCACCAATCAATTAGTTGATTATTAGATTGATTATTAGATTTTAACACATATTTGATAGATAAAATTAAAATTTCATATTCTCACATAAAGCTGAAGTCGATCTTTTCCGATAATGTTCACAATTCATGTAAGATGTCTTTAGAATGACATGACTGGTATAACCTACGTTTTAAGTTTTTAGGCTAATTCTAAGGGATCTAATTATTGCAAGTTGGTGTAGGTTTTAAGAGTACTTTGTCCGAAGTTTTTTTTGCTTGCTTATTTTCCATTGTAATTTATCTAGAATATTTCAAAGATTTATTGAAATCATAAATTTGTATTTTCTTTATAATATTTTTAATAAATAAATTTATATTTTGAAAAATAAAATTTTTTTATATACGAATGGCATAAACTATTACCACTTAACTTTATGTAATTTTCATAAATTCTTAGTAAAATTTATTTCATGATAAACAGCATTAAAAAAGCAAATAAAGAACCTTAAAAGAGTGAAACTACCAGCTATAAAATAATCTATTGAATAAAAAAATGCTGTAAATATCCAGACATGGTAGATCTTCTCTTTACAACGGTCCATAATTAATTATTTTTAATGCCGGGGAAGATTCGTAGATATCAGTAAAGGTCTAAATGCTTTTATCGATTCATTGAGACTTAAACATACACAGGTCCATTCAAAATCACCAACTTTAAATCGTCCCGCGGGAATGCCAAAAACCCAACTCTTTTGCTAAATTACTGGGAAACTTCTCAACAAAATTCCACGCTGGTTGGTAGGTTTTTACGAAGTTTACGCCCAGGATGGTGAATATTTATATCTTAGTTATATATCTCACCCTAAAACTGCATAGCTTCTAAATGCAGATTCATGATAATGACCCAAATTATTTGAAGTATCAATGCCTTAATTTGATGCTTTTGCTAAATTATTAACTTCTGAACAAAATTCAAATTTTTTTTTTTTTTTTTACACGACCAAGTTGACGCCCAGGATGGTGAATATTTATATCTCAGTTATCTTTGCCTATAACTGCATAGCTTCTAAATGCAGCTTCATGATAATGACCCAAATTATTTGGAGTATCAATGCATTAATTTGATACTTTTGCTAAATTATCGACAAAGTTTTCAACAAATCTCCATTCTTTTTGGTAGGCTTCGACGAAGTCTACGCCCACGATGGTGAATATTTATATCTCAGTTACCTTACCATATAACTGCATAGCTTGTAAATGCAACTTCATATAATTACTCAAATTTACAGAATATTTTCTAGATAAATGGCATGTAATTTTTAGGGTTAATGCATTTGGAACCATTTACGTCCCTCTTTCATTATCAGTACAAAGCATTTTTTATTTTTATTTGAAGTATCAATGAAATAATTTGATGCTTTGGCTAAATTATTGACGAACTTCTCAACAAAATTTCATTCATGTTGGTAGGTTTTGACGAAGTTTACTCCCACGATGGTGAATATTTATAGCTCAGTTATCTTATCCTACAAGTTCTAACTGCATAGATTCTCAATGCAACTTCATGATAATGACGCTAGTTATTTGAAATATCAATGTATTAATGTGATGGAGGTGGCGTAACATTCTCTATGGGAACTGCTGATGCAAACCCCTGGGATTTGTCAGTTTACTATAAAAGAATATTATCAAAAAAAAAAATTAAACGTGAACTGGAATCCTCTTTTGAATCGAAATTTTGGCAGTTAATTATACATTGAAATGCAGCCTGGGGAAAATGTATTCCAAAAACTCCAATGTATCTAGCAGTGTGAAGAAATAAAGTGTTTCTCCAAAAGACTTTTCTGTTTCTCTGGTTCCATAGTTCTTAAGCTGAGTAGTAAGCATTTATTTGAAGAATAAATACAATGTTTCAAAGGAGTATGATAAAAATGTCAATAATTTGAGATTATGTTACTTATCTTAGATGTAATTTTTTTTTAGATTTTTTTTTTATTTGGTAAATTTAAAGTTAAGATGGATCTAGATTGCTATACTAATAATTATAAGTCTCTTCTCCATAAAACTATAATTTTCTTAATAATCAAGATTTGTTGACCTATTATTATTTTACTTTTTATAGGGTTTTATTATTTTTACACATAGGTGTCATGTTTTAAAATTGGTCAAGCTAGACATTGTGTACCTTTTTCATCTCCATTTGACATTTGTCTGTCTCCCCCTATTTTGAACTCTATCAACTTTAACTTCAGAAAAAAACGAATTACACATCTTACTATAAAATGAACCATTTTGCTAAATAAAATTTGTTTATATATAAATGAATGTTATAAATAATAATGAAAAACTTATCATGGAAGAACTTATTAGAATTGGACAATCTCCCTAGGAAATTGGTAAGTGGACCTAAGTGGCATGAATCTAATTTTTTAAATTTACTAAAAGTCAATGCAACCTAACAAATGTTGTAGGATTCTCAAGGGAATATGCTCAGCATATGATGAGTCTTAATGTTTATCAACTGTGGTAGTGACAAATCAATGATTGAGATTTATCTCCAAAGTAGCTGTCTTTTTATCATTTCAATTAAATTAATTAATTAAAAAAATGTTATATGAAGAAATGACATATAAAATCAGTTGTGGTTTCTTTTGGCCATGTAGTATTGACAAGTCATAGTAAAGGCCCACCATATTATAACAAAAGCTATTTACAAATTAAGAACCTTGATAAATTATATATATATATATATATATATATATATATATATATATATATATATATATATATATATATATATATATATATAATTTTTAATATCTAAATTAAAAATAAGCTTGTTATTTATTTATTTTTAATGTTTTTGAAAAAGCTTAATAATAATAATAATAATGATAATCTAATTTTAAGATTATGGATAAATTAGATATTAAATTGATATATGATATTTTTTCATTTAAAGTTTATAAATATATTTAATTAATTTTTAGTATCTAAATTAAAATCAATCTTTTTATTTATTTTTAATGGTTTTGAAAATAACAATAACAATTCAATTTTAAAATTATGGCTAAATTAGATATTAAATTGATATATGAAATTTTGTCATTTGAAGTTAATAAAAGTATATATATTTTAATCCTATTTGAATTTGAACCTATAACATTTTACCAAATAAACATATACTCTTAACTTTTGTTATATATATATATATATATATATATATATATATATATATATATATATATATATATTAAATTTATCTTCTTTATATTCATAGTTTGTTAATATGAAATTGAAATTTTAAATCTCTTCATTCCACATATAAAACAAATATATGTAAAATAAATAATTCAATAATGTGAAAATTTTCAAAAATTGTGGCAACATACCGGTAGTACCCTTTTCTACAAATTTTTTTAAAGATAATTCCTACAAAAATTGCTTTAACTAATTATGAAAAATTCCCACCTTAAATCATGTTCAACCTCACACGTTATTCGGTATTTTTTGTTTAGGAATGACCATCCTTGACATAAAGAATTCTTAACTACGACTAGCAATTCCACCAAATGTTGCAAAGGAAATGTCGTAAGACAACAACATATGAAAGAGTAGCATTAAGCTACTCTTCCATGATGACATGGAAAGTGTCACTAGATGTTGCCAAAGGGTGTAACTATAAATTTCGATCTTAGTTTTTTTTTTTGTGTAAATCAGCTGATATATTAGATCACAAAATGATACATATGGTTACAAAAGGGGCTGTGATTTCCAGAAGGAAAGAGAGAGTGCAAGCCAGCCAAACAAAAGCTCACAGATAAAATCCCTGGAGCCGAACGATATTCAAACAAACAAAAAACCATGTGATAGCAAACCCAGTCTTGATCAGAGTCCAGAAGAAAATTAAAACTAAAAACAGCCAACCACACAAGGATGTTGGGCCGAGAGAAAGAAGTTACTGACAAAGAAGGCCATTTAAAGGCCCACCGAAGCTTACATACTTTCGACATAGAAGAAGCAAAGAAAAAAGAGGAAAAAATAGGGACTAGAAATAAGAGACTACCCATCAGGAAGCCTAATGATTGCTTTTGGCGGTACCAGGGGTATCCACAGTGCTCAGAGCAGCATCATCATCTCCTTTGGGAAAATTATGTGGCTTGTGGCGCCTAATGCTAGTTGTTCTGGACCCGTCTTCCGGGATTTCAATTGAGACATTCAGCATGTAGTGCAAATACAGCTCGAAGAGCTGAATGAACCCTTCCAGGCATTTAGTAAGCATCTTCAGCTCTTCCGTGAGAGAATTGATGGAGATTTCCAACTTATCCAGCCGAGCAGAGTTCTTAGCAGAGACGAGGGAGTTCGCCTGATAGGCCTCCTTGAAGGCTGCCCCTTGCCTGCTTATGGCTTTGGCAAGCATTGCTATCATCTGCCAATCCATAAACCGAGTCCTCAGGAACTGGGTGGCCCGAGTGGTTGGGGTGCCCAGGTCCATGATCCAATCAACTTCCTCGTTGATATCTTTGTTGTTTATCCCTTCCCTGGCTTCTTTCACCTCCACTTGGAGCTCATCAATAATTTGTTTTCCCTTGTTGGAGACATAAGCCTCATAGTCCTCCCGGGCTCTCTTTAGCTCTCTCGCAGCTTTGGAGCTGTGAAGAATGTGCTCGATCATGGTAGGATTACTAATGAAAACAGTTGAGATACTGATTTCAATACTCAAAACCGTGAACCCCGGTCTGAGCTCTAAGGAATATTGTAAAAAATTGAAATCCTTTCCAGATGTTTCAGTATTAATAGTACAAAGCGTGGTGCAAGGGAAAATGATTTGGGCTGAGATTTCCATCTTGTCCCAGCTACTGATAACCCGGATTCCCATCAGGTGAACACCGACTTGCTTATTATTGTTGTTGATGGCGTCCGGGTTTCCACGCCTATTCCTTAAGAGCAGAGGCCACGCGTACTTCCTTCCATAGAGAGTGAGCTATCCTCTATCCTTACCGTAGTTCTTCCACCTTTTCCAATGCCAGCCATAGGACAGTCGCCAGTGATGCCACCACCAGGCATTTAGGATCATGGGATAGAAATTTAGAATGAACCACATTATTCATTGATGATCGGTACCCTAAAGGTCGTCCTCCTCTGTTGACACGCCTGTAAGGTCTTGCCTTGAGATTTGAAGGCATTCATTCCAAAGATTGGCACATGTGACACTCTGGCAACAGGTGTGAATGACATCACGTGGGTAGTTGACTGCATGGTTGGCTAGAGTGTTCGCCAAAGCATTGGCATTGCGCCTAATTTCCTGAAGAATGACTCCCTTGAGAGCAGTGAGATGTTTGGAAATGAGCACAGTGACCATGGCTAGGCACCAATGCTTAGAGACTTTCTTAGACCGCATTCCATTTTTCAATTTCGTCATTGTGTTGATGGCTAGGAGCAAGTCTCCTTCCACGATTGTTGCCCCACTACCCAAGCGGATTAGGATTTGTAGGCCCCGCTCTAGAGCTGCAAATTATACCTCATTATTGGTGGCCTCCCCAAAGGAATTTCTAAAGATATGAAGAATTTCCCCTTTGTTGTTGCATAGGACACCTCCAAAGCCGGCCGGGCCAAGGTTACCCTGGGAGGCTCCATCAAAGTTTAGCTTGTGGAACCCTGGAGTAGGAAGTTCCCAGGGCAGCCGAGAAGGAGCAGGTTGAGGCCGTTGCACAGGATAATTGAGGTCCATTTCTTCACTCATGCCAAACAACTGCAAGATTCACCTGTCATTGTCGAAAAACCTGTTTACCTGTTCTGCTTTGCTATGGGTAAGAGTTGTTTCTCACATGTTTTGCAAGATGGTTACTTTAATGTTGTGTGACTGCATGAATTCCTTCTAAAAAATTCTTCTATTTCTCTCTTTCCATGTGGACCAAAGTATAAAATCGGGGCTTAGTCTCCAAAGGATGTTTGCAGTGTCACAGTTAGAATATTTGGTTCGCCAATTGGTTATGGTGTCTTGAACGGATTCCCTGTTCCTGTCCATTTGTCTGAAGATTTCTTCCATCCATTCCCACAGATTATTGGTCCATTCGCAAGTATTAAGGAGATGGTTCATGGACTCCACCTCTTTCTCACAGAGGGGATAGCGAGATGGACCAATGAAACCTTTTTTGCAGCGGTTCTCCCAAGTTAGGATCTTACAATACATTAGGAGCCATAAAAGGGTTTTTATTCTCGGCCAGATTATGGTGTCCCAGACATTGTTATGCCAACGTATTTTCTCTTCCAGATCCCTCTGATCTAGGTACATTTTGGCTTCCTTTAGGTTATAAGTGCCTCCATCCAGTTTTCCCCACCTGAGTAGATCTTCATCCTGAGAATAACGGATCATTCTCTTATCTATACACAAGCTCAAGGATAGTTGAAGGTTGTCCATCCCATCTGTCTGAGTGGGAATGCTAAGCTTCCAATGTCTCCATTGTTGGTCCTCATTGCTGTCTGACTAGTATTGGTTCACTTTGAATTTTCCCTGATCGTGGTACTTGCATTGCAGCAGAAGATAGTTAGGGCTCTCAAGCTTGGGCAGTTGTTGCGAAGCATCTTCCCAAAAGAGAGACGTGCTACCATTACGGATTTCCCAAAAGCAGTGATTTGAGATAATGTGCCTATTAGCCCGAGCCAGGTTCCAGATGGGGGATCCGGCTAGAACATCCATCATTCTGATGAGATCTTGATGGTTCCAGTTATCTGCATACTTGGAACACGTTTAATCCACCTCCACCATAGCTTGGCCCCACATGCTTTGTTTTTTATCTTAGTTAAAGAGGAGGTTCTTAGGAATTCCATCACTGACATGACAAGAGTATCCAAAATATTAGGTTCTCTCTTTTTGGTTATTTAGTGTAGTTGCCAAAGAATGCGTTGTAGAGATACAAAATATCTATATCCTTAGCAATTATTAACCAAAATACCTTAATTTTGTCTTTGGTTTAAAGGACCATATGTATTTTCACTCACAACACTTGTGTTTAATTATTTTTATACTTGAATGCTTGGAATTTATCTAACCACTTTTTTTCTATGCCAAATTTATTTGAATTCATGATTTACTACAATTGATATAACTCTCTTCGGTTTCATTCAGATCCATTT
Source organism: Pinus albicaulis (assembly GCA_034641835.2). Lineage (NCBI taxonomy): Eukaryota > Viridiplantae > Streptophyta > Pinopsida > Pinales > Pinaceae > Pinus > Pinus albicaulis. The sequence continues at coordinate 771,066,070 of CM076576.1, forward strand.
ACATTGTTTACCCAATTCAAATGCTAGAAAACATTTGTATCATTATGTTTTTTTACGAGTATGTGGACCAGATCATAGTGACATGCATCAAATGATTTTGGATAAATTATAAGAAGATCAAGTTGATGCCAAAATCTGAATGTTTTGAACTCAAGGATGTTGAAATTCTCAAATTTCCATACTCTACAATAAGTATGGTAAATTTGAAAAATGAAGATCAAGACCTTTGGTCATTGAATCCTAGAAAGGACTATGACCCTAGACTAGGATACTAAAGCTCTTACAATTGTTGATATTAACCCTGGAACAAGTGATCAAAGTTTATTTGGAAATTCTAATGCATTTCCAAATAAAATATTCATGAGTTCACTTTTCACTAATAAATTCTTAGCATATAAAATCCTTCAAAAAAGATACTAATTAGTTAGCTCAAGATCCTTGGTAACAATTTTCTTTTCAAAGCACTCCATGTGAAGGTAAAGGTTTCTTCAAAATTGTTGACTGAATTTAAAGATAAACACTTCTTTGAAAATTTTCATGTGATTTGTAGAGGTGGACTTTAATACTTTATCAACCTCTACCTTTTTTGAAAATTATTTATATTAATTTAATTTTTTCAATATTTGATTAAAATAAATATAATTTTTATAATAAAACTAAGATGAGAATTACTTGGAAAATATAATTCTTTCTTGTCTTCAGTGTGCTTATGATTTCTAGAATAAGTCTTTTATTATTATTTGGGAGTTTTTTGATGTTTAGTTGGCTAAAAGATTCTCTCCAATTAGTTAGCTTCCTATATTAGTGTGTGGTTGAGATATTCACTCAACTAAAATGTTGCATGTCCAAGATAGATTAGCTATACCAAGAGATAAGCTAATGTATTTATATTTTATTATAATTTTTTTTATGTGAATACAATATTAAAATTGGTACTAGAGTATATTTGTATTGTTTTAGTTTTTGTTTGTCCATTCCTTTGGGCGTGAACGACGGTCGTGAATTGTTGCTCGTCAAAGTGTAAAGTAGCAAGCATAAGCCGTGTTGATTTCGAACAGTGTTGTTGGTGTCTGTGAAGGTGAGTTGGGCGTACCAGAGTGACCGTGGAGCGTTGACCACACAAATTAGAGAGGGATGATTGATGTGGCATGAGGCTGAGTTTGTTGGTACAACTGGTGGGGGCGCTAACAAAGGAATGAAAATTTTATAACCGGGCAGAGTAAGTTATTCAACCCCTAATGTTTGCTGGACGAACTGCATATTGTTGTGGCATGAAAGTCATTTCTTTCCAATTGAGACGAGGGTTGTTAGGCACCGAAGGTCACCATTGCATGAAGCTGTTGGTTGGTGCCGAGGAAGGTGGCCTTGCATTTCCAACATAGAGAAGTTACGTCAAAGAAAGTTGTGTAGGTTGTTAGCTCTACTTTAGTCTCTGCAATTCTTTTCATTACACTTCATTTTGCCCTGTTACTGTTAATTGCAACTTGAAATTGTTGTGTCATTAGTTAGAATCTCGAGGGGTTGTCTGTAATGTTTTTAGCTACATGTTCAAATCTGGGAATTGTGTTGTTGTTATTGATGTTGAAGAGAAGATGATATTTTTTTATTTGGGGTATGTATAATGATTTCTTGAAGCAATGAAGCGTTGCAGGTTGTAAGAGTGGCCCGAAATTGCCATTTCTATGTGTTGGCATCACATACTTTTGGTGTCAGCGCTGGAGTTTATACCTCTTGAAAGTTTTTTTTGGAAAAGTTTCGCTGTTGCTTCTAAGATCCAAAATCATGGTTGGCTAGATACTCTTGGAAACTCTGTCAGTTACTCCTTGCATGACTCTGCAACTGGGAGCTCACAGACTCATAATGTGTGGATTATGTGCAGTGCATGTCTATCTTCATGTCTAAAATTGCTATGTCGTTAGTGGGTGTTATATTTAAGATCTTGTTTTGTCATAATAGTCCCTGACCACTGCTAAGAACAATGTTGCATGAAGGAACATGGAACAAAATTGTGAAATAAGTCAGTACAATCCTAATAGGTTATGCAGAACTCGAGCTATTGAAAAGGATTCACTGCTTTGAATTCAAATTTGATAAGTGTTTAAAAATTGGTCATGTAACTAATGTAAATATCGCTGAAATAATTGTACGCTTTGTTGTTGTTTTATTTAGTCTGTCCAACTATTTTCACATTTATGTCTGTGTTGGAACTCGCCATTAAAACAATAGAAAAATTTATTTGTGATTGACTATCAAATATGATAAAGACATGAGGATAATTGTTGGATCTACATGAGATATTAAAGGATGATGGGCAACAAAAGTAAATTGAATGAGATAGTGTGAGTTTAAAGGATAGACTCACTATCATGTTGTATTATGAGTCACATACCTTAACTGTAGCAAGTTTATGGTGTTTTGTAGTAGTATTTGTAAAGTATTTACTGGGTAATTCTATGAGTTAGAGTGTGTAATTTAAGCTCGATGAGGCATGTGCAACTCCATCAAGTTCGTGGTAATCTTAAAACCACTTTGTAATTACAGGTTTGCAGTAAACCAAAAACCACTTTAGAAGTGTAGGTTTGTGGTAAGAAGCAAAGCACTTGCAATAGTGTATGTAAGTTAATGTTTGTGGTAAGATGGAAACCACTTTGCAGTGTAGGTTTGTGGTAAGCCAGAAACCACATGTGAATTTGAAGTGAACAAGGATTCTTATAGGCATGGTTTAGGGTCACCTGAAAAAACCCTGGGCATGGTTTAGGGTAAGCTGATGAAACCCATAGCATGGTTATGGGTAATCCAAAAGAACCCACAATGAAAATGATGGAGGGGCATTTGTAGGTAAAACTACAGGTATGCTGATAGTGGTTGACTAAACCATGTACATGAAGGACATCCTAGGAGAATCACAGTTGCAACAGTTGGTACTTATGAATTCCAAGAGTTGGTACTCATGAATTCTAGATGTTGTTCCTTTATATGGATGTTGACATATTCTTTTTTTTATTTAGATCGAGAAAATTAGTCATTAAAGTGGGGACTTCGAAAATATAATTCCTACTTGTATTTGTTGTAATCATCAATTATAGAATGATTCAATTCTTAGTATTTGGGAGTTTGTTGAGGTCTAGTCAGTTGAGAGATTCTCTCCAACTAGTTAGTTTCTTCATATGTGGTTTAAATATTCATTAAACCAAGAATTTGCATGTCCAAGATAGATAAGCTACCTGGAGACATAACCTGATGTATTTGTATTGTATTATATTTTTCTTATGAATACAATTTTTAGTGTGCTTTATGAAAATCTAAATTAATTAAATTTGAAATTTGAAATTCAAATAAACATAAATAAATCATATATATTTTATTTAGATAAAAAATTATTTAAAAAAATATATAATTTCAAATTGAACCAAACAAATTTGAAATGATAAAATTGAAAATATTCTAGTTTAAATTTCTCCTAATGAATATAGATGACACTTCAAACACAAATTCTAAGAGAAAGACAAAACAATATTCATCTAAAAATTACAAAAGCTCTTGTGTGGTGTGAATTCATGTCTCGTATGCTCCTTTGCATTTACTATTCTATGTATAATTCCTATTTATCATTGGAAGATTAAATTTCTTTAAAATATTGCTAATGAAATATAAGAATTAGGGTAAAATTGATATAACAACATATACCAGTCTAAATTTAACAATGTCAATGTACCATTCAATTTATTACTGCAATCATAATAAATCACATAACAAATAAAACACAAAACCTAATGAAAAGTAAGCATAAAATTAGGAAGGAAACCCACTATTAAAGAAGCACAATGTTCATCTTTAAGTCAAATGAGAAGATCTAGATGTATAATTTTGACTACTCAACTCTAAGTGCTTAGATTAATTCGTTTAGTAAAATCAGAATTGGTTATACAGTATATGCATCATTACTTTACACAATATATATGAACATTTGTTTGAAAAATCTAATGGAATCATATTAAAATGAATAAAATAATTTTGCATAGTAAACTCACATTAAATTAATGAAAACACATTATTACCTATTTAAATAAAAAAAATGCATATAAATAATTTTATAAAATTAACAATATTATATTATATATATATTAATGTCTCCAATAAAATAATATATATAAATATTATACACCATTGTCATAACAATAATAAATAAATTTATCATCATAATCACTCTATAACATATTATCTATTCTATTTTTTTTTTTTTTTTTTTTGTAAATAGGCTAACCTTAAACTTAGGCTAACCTGTCTCTTGGACTCAAGAAGTTATTTCCCGCTAGTGGGATGTTATCACTAGTATTGTGCTAGATTTCGTCAAGCTAGGATGCCACTTGGCATAGTTTAATTCCTCCAAATGTGTCTTCCATCTTGAACACCTCCCCATGAGATTTGAATAGAAAACCTCATTGAATTCACCTATTCTAACATTATATTCATATAACATTCATATAAATATTTAATTCTTTTTTATTTTTTTAGACTTTAATACATGATTATATTGTCTAAATAGTTGATAGATGTTGAAATTATTTTCATAGTCGTATTATGTAAGTGGTTGGTAAATGTTAAAATTATTAGAGTTGGAGTGTGTAATTTAAGCCTGATGAGGCATGTGTAACCCCATGAGGTTTCTGGTAATCTTAAAACCACTTTGTAATTACAAGTTTTTGGTAAACCACAAAACAATTTAGAAGTGTAGGTTTGTGGTAAGCGTGAAACCACTTGCGATATTGTATATAAGTGAAGGTTTGTGGTAAGCTGGAAACCACTTTGTAGTGTATGTTTGTGGTAAGCGAGAAACCACATGTGAGAGTGAAGTGAATAGGGATTCTTATAGGCATGGGTTAGGGTCAGCCAAAAAAATCCTAGCATGGTTTAGGGTAAGCTGATGAAACCCAGATCATGGTCATGGGTAATCCAAGAGAATCCATGATGACAATGATGGAGGGGGATTTGTAGGTACAACTACAGGTATGCAGATAGTAGTTGATTGAACCATGTACATGAAAGACATCCTAGGAGACTCACAATTGTAGCAGTTGGTACTCATGCATTCCAGTAGATGTCTGTTCCTTTATATGGACATTGACATATTATTTTTTTATAATTTCTGTAAATAAAATGACCAAATTTATACTTTATTGATTGAGATCGAGAAAAATTGTAAATAAAGTGGGGACTTCAAAAATATAATTCCTACATGTATTTATTGTGCTCATCAATTCTAGAATCAGTCAGTTCCTAGTATTTGAGAGTTTGTTGAGGTCTTGTAGATTGAGAGATTCTTTCCAACTAGTTAGTTTCCTGGTTTGTGCCTTAGATATTCATTAAACCAAGAAACTGCATGTCGAAGACAGATAAGCTATCTCGCGACATAGCTTGATGTATTTTTATTGTATTATAATTTTCATATGAATACAAGTTTTTAGAGTGCTCTATGAAAATATAAATTAATTAAATCTAAAATTTGAAATTCAAATAAACATAAATAAATCATATATATTTTATTTAGCCAAAAAATTATTTAAAATATATATATATATATAATTCCAAATTGAACCAAACAAATTTGAAATGATAAAATGAATGTATTCAAGTTTAAATTTCTCTTAATTAATATAGATGACACTTAAAACACAAATTCTAAGAGAAAGACAAAACAATATTCATCTAAAAATTACAAAAGCTCTTGTGTGGTGTGAATTCATGTCTCCTATTGTCATTTGCATTTACTATTCTATCTATGATTTCTATTTATCTTTGGAAGATTAAATTGTTTAAAATATTGCTAATGAAATATAATAATTAGGGTAAAATTGACTATAACAACATATACCAGTCGAAAATTAACAACGTCAATGTACCATTTAATTTATTACCACAATCATAATCAATAACATAAAAAATAAAACACAAAACCTAATTAAAACACAATACCTAATTAAAAGCGAGCATAATATTAGGACAGAAACCCACTGTTAAAAAAGCACAATATTCATCTTTAAGTCAAGCTAGAAGATCTAGATGTATAATTTTGACCACTCAAGAGAAAATATATAGATGTATAATTTTGACTACTGAAGCGAAAATATCTAGATGTATAATTTTGACTACCCAACTCTAAGTGCTTAGATCATAAATCAATGTGTAATTCCAACTTCATATGGCTATATATATTTATAGTCCAAATTTTTTGGACAATACCCGTTATATCAATTTTTTTTAGTAAAATCAAAATTGAATAAACACTATATGCATCATTACTTTACATAATATATATGAACATTTGTTTGAAAAATCTAATGGAATCATATTAAAATGAATAAAAAAAATTCACATATTAAACTCACATTAAAGTAATGAAAACACATTATTACCTATTTAAACAAAAAAATCCATATAAGTAATTTTATAAAATTAACAATATTAAATTACATATACATTAAAGTCTCCAATAAAATAACAAATTTAAATATTACACAACATTTCCATAAAAATAATAAATACATTTATCATCATAATCACTCTATAATGTTTTAACTATTCTAGTTTTTTTTTTTTTTGTAAATAAGCTAAGCTTAAACTTAGGCCAACTTCTCTCCTGGACTCTAGAAGTTATTCCCCACTAGTGGGATGTTATCACTAGGATTGTGCTAGACGTATTCAAGCTTGGATGCCCCTTGGCATAGTTTAATTCCTCCAAATGTGACTTCCATCTCGAACTCCTCCCCATGAGATTTGAATAGAAAGCCACGTTTAATTCACCTATTCTAACATTATATTCATACAACATTCATATAAACATTTAACTCTTTTTTACTTTTTAAACTTTAATACATGATTATATTGTCTAAATAGTTGGTATATGTTGAAAATATTTTCATAATCATACTATCTAAGTGGTCAGTAAATGTTGAAATTATTTGAGTTGGAGTGTGTAATTAAGCCTGATGAGGCATGTGTAACCCCATGAAGTTCATGGTAATCTTAAAACCACTTTGTAATTATAGGTTTGTGGTAACCGAGAAAACACTTTAAAAGTGTAGGTTTCAGGTAAGCGAGAAACCACTTGTGATAGTGTATTTAAGTGAATATATGGGGTAAGTTGGAAACCACTTTGAATTGTAGGTTTGTGGTAAGCTAGAAACCAAGTGTGAGAGTGAAGTGAACAGGGATTCTTATAGGCATGTTTTAGGGTCAGTCGAAAAAACCTTGGGCATGGTTTAGGGTAAGCTGATGAAACCCAGAGCATGGTTATGGGTAATCCAAGAGAACCCATGATGACAATTATGGAGGGGGATCTGTAGGTACAACTATAGGTATGCAGACAGTGGTTGACTGAACCATGTACATGAAGGACATCCTAGCAGAATCAGAGTTGCAACAGTTACTACTCATGCATTCTTGTAGATGTTTGTTCCTTTACATAAACGTCGATATATTCTTTTCTTATAATGTCTGTAAATGACCACATTTATACTTTGTTGATTGAGATCAAGAAAATTGGTCATTAAAGTGGGGACTTCGAAAATATAATTCCTACTTGTATTTTTTGTGCTCATCAATTCTAGAATGAGTCAGTTCCTAGTATTTGGGAGTTTGTTAAGGTCTAGTTGGTTGAGAGATTCTCTCCAACTAGTTAGATTCCTAGTGTGTGGTTTAGATAATCATTAAACCAAGAAATTACATGTCTAAGATAGATAATCTATCTCCAGACATAACTTGATGTATTTATATTGTATTATAATTTTCATATGAATAAATTTTTTTAGAGTGCTTTATGAAAATCTAAATTAATTAAATTTGAATTTTAAAATTCAAATAAACATAAATAAATCATATGTATTTTATTTAGCTAAAAAATTATTTAAAAAAATTTAATTCCAAATTGAACCAAACAAATTTGAAATGATAAAATTGAAAAAATTCAAGTTTAAATTTAACTTAATGAATATAGATGACACTTAAAAAAAAAATTCTAGCAGAAAGACAAAACAATATTCATATAAAGATTACAAAAGATCTTGTGTGGTGTGAATTCATGTCACCTATTGTCCTTTGCATTTACTATTCTATCTATAATTGCTATTTATCATTGGAAGATTAAATTGTTTTAAAATATTGCTAATGAAATATAAGAATTTGGGTAAAATTGACAATAACAACATTTAACAGTCGAAAATTAACACCGTCAATGTACCATTAAATTTATTACCACAATCATAATCAATCACATAACTAATAAAACACAATACCCAATGAAAAGAAATCAGAATATTAAGACGGAAACCCATTGTTAAAGAAGAACAATATTCATCTTTAAGTCAAGCGAGAAGATTTTGAAGTATAATTTTGACTACTTGTAGAAATTTGAATAACTGTTAAATTATTCACCAAGATTATCCTGATCAAAAACTATTTTTTCTTCATGCATAATACATAACCTCTTCTACCATTGATCATTAATTGCGGAAAATAAACAATCGCATGCACACATTAAAACCACATAATCAATCACACATACAAACACAGTATTTATGGGAAAGCTTAAAGCTAAAAACCCCCAACTATCTGTATATTATAATGATAGAGTTCATATAACATTCATAGCACAAAACTCCTGACAAGCTCTCAGCACTATCTCACATGCTACAAACTACACAAGCTTAGATCTAGCAAAACACATGCTCCAATCCTGTCCACCTGTTAGCCTACCTCTACTGCGCAATCCAAGATGAATAATCATTATATCCAAGTTCGAATCCCCTTGGTATGTACTGTGCAATCCTCATTGGCATCTCCATCAATGTGTGTGCAAATCTCATGCACCAGTATAGTCACAACTGATAGTCACACTTGCTCTTTCACCTACCTCTCCATTGATCTCCACTGAAACTGTCCATGCACTGAAGTTAAATGATGTGTTCTTTAGTTGATCAATTAGTGAATTAATTAATAATTATTTCACACCACTCTCACTAGTGTATCAATCAGTTAGACTAGATACAACTAGCTCAACTATGTTTAACTGAGTTAAACTGAACACAACTCCACCAACTACCTCAATCAACTCCACCAAACTCTCTCACATGAGTTCTAACTGAAGTCTCCATGCAATAGCTCCACTTAACCCTCAGGAATAGCGTAATTCCTTCTGTCAGCTCCTGTGCCACATCTGTGCACTTAACTGAAGTGCTCCAAGAGAATAAGATAATGTTTAGAGTCCAAAAATTATTAAGAGCTAATAATATTCGACATATCTATTTTTAGACTGGCAATCTAAAAATAGATTCCGCCCAGTATGTCTAAAAATAGAAGTCCATCTATTTTTCCAACTTGACTATCCCTCCACAAATAGCATCCTGCAACTCATAGAATCATGATCGACATGTCTAAAAATAGACATAGTCTAAAAATAGACTTTGCGCCAAAAATACCCTGCGGGCCCACTTAGTGAAGGCGACTCCTTTCCACTAAGCTCATCATATTGTTGCAATCTCAACACTCCCTCTCAACAAGAAAAGGATTATCTGCAACCCCTATCATGCCCCTGTGGTATTCGAATTTGCTCCTGGTGAGCACCTTCGTCAAGATATCAGCATCCTGATCCTCCTTAGGAATGTATGAAAGTAACATCATCTTCCACTACACACAATCTCTGATATGATGATACCAGATGTCAATGTGTTTAGATCTATCATGAAATACTGGATTAACCGAGAGTTTGATGCAACTCTAATTATCACAATAAATCACAGTAGGCTCTAAGTGTGAACCGAACAACCCGACCAGGATCTTCCTCATCCATCCAGTCAGAGAATGCCAAACTCATTTGCTACCACATACCTTATTCTGGCCGAATCGAACGGCTACCAGACCGTTTCCGTGGTGAAGACTAACCAAATTAGGACCGACATCGTAAAACCTTGCTAGATGTACTTTTTCATCCATTGGGTTTCCTCGCCTATTCTCAATCTGCAGCCACATAGCCTCACCTCATCCGATTGTCTTTACCACAATCCATATCCCGACGTGCTCTCGAGATAATGCAATACATGCTTGCTCCTCGCTTCCAAAAATTCTTGCTGGCTTAACTATAGCTTGTGAAAGTCGTTAACAGCATAGCATATGCTCGGTCGTGTATTAACTATCGTATACACAAGCGACCTCACCAATCGTCGACAACAGCAGCATCCACTACCTCCGCCGAAGTAGCATCCTCCTTCCTCCATCCTCCAGGAAGAGGAGTATCAACAGGCTTGCAGCCATGCATGTTGAACTTCTCCAGTATCTCCCGGGCATACTTGCCTTGAGAAACAAATAGTCCATCTCTGCGTTGCCAAATTTCCAATCCCAGGAAACAATGAAGGAGGCCCAAGTCCTTCATCTCAAACTCTTTTGCAAGATCATCCTTGCATGAGAGTATCAACAGCTCATCACCTGTCAAAATCAAATCATCTACACAAAGTACAATGATCAGCAACTTACCCTCCACCACAATCTGGTATAGGTTAGGATCCGCCTCACTCTTGGAGAATCCAAGTCCGGTGAAATAACTGTCTATCCATGTGTACCAAGCACGAGGTGCTTGTTTCAACCCATACAGCGCTCTCTTGAGCCTGCACACATGCGACTCGCTGCGGAAGATCTCGTGACCTTCGGGCTGCTCTATGTACACCTCCTCCTCAATGAATTCATTGAGGAATGCAGTCTTCACATCCATATGATGAATGTGACACCCCATCTGCACTGAGAGAGCAAGAATTGTCCGTATGGAAGAATACCTTGTGACAGGTGCAAAGGTTTCCTCATAGTCGATCCCCTCAATCTGTGAGAAGCCTCGGGCAACAAATATTGCCTTGTACTTCTCCACACTCCCTTCAGCTGCTTGCTTCACTTTGTAGATCCATCTCGAACCTACCACTGATTTCCCTTCCGGCCTTGGGACAATCTCCCATGCACTGTTTCTGACAATCGAATCATACTCTTCCACCATGGCATCTACCCATGCAGGGTCCTCCACAGCTTCCTTGAAAGAGGATGGTTTTGCCATGTATGCCATGACACACTTGCTCACAAGAGCTGCGTGTATCCACACTGTGTCAGGTGAATGTCTTTGTTCACACCGTGATGTAAGTGCTCCTTGCCAACCTTCTCAAGAGACCTTGAGCCGCCGAGCGACCCTTGTAGTGCGCCCGCCCATGGTGGTTAAGGCCGTAGTGAGTGAGTGAGACACTCATGAACTCTTTGTTAAGTGATCCACATCTCCAGGCCTGTCCTCAGGGAACCACAGCTCTCATCTACATGCAAGTGTGGCTCCCTCTCATGAACACTAAGGTTTTCTCTCTCGAAACCGATATCCCGTCGCACAACAGTCTTGCGACTGTCTGGAAAATACACACGATAGTTGTGGGGCATATCGGTGTACCCCACAAATATCCCAACCTCTGTGGTTGGCTCCAGCTTCTTCCTGGCATCCTTCGTCACATGAATGTAAACAGGTGAACCAAAAATCCTCAAATGGGAAATATCAGGCCTCTTACCAGAAAAAGCCTCCTCGGGTGTACTCATGCCAAGTATCTTTTGAGGACAACAGTTCTGCACATATACTGTAGTATTGCATGCCTACGCCCACAAGTGTATGGGTAGGCCCTGATCATGCAACATCGCTCGTGCAGCACCCACGATCGTTCTATTCTTCCGCTCAGCAACCCCGTTCTGTTGTGGGTTATGAGGTGCTATGAGCTCTCTTCAAATTCCTTCTGCGCTACAAAAATCCTTGAATTCACCAGAGATGAATTCACCACCATTGTCACTCCTAAGAGCCTTCACCTGCTTCCCCGATTCTCTCTCAACCAGTGCTTTGAACTCACAGAACTTTGAGTATGTCTCGCTCTTCTTCTGCATGAAGAAGATCCAGCACTTTCGAGAAAAATCATCAACAAAGATCACATAGTACCTGTGCCTTGCTGTCGAAGCTACTGAGAAAGGTCCACACACATTTGTGTGAATTCTCTCAAGGATCGTCGTGGCGTGACTATCCTTCTCGTGAAAGGTGGCTTTCACAAATTTTCCCAAGTTACATCCCTTGCACTGATCTGACTGTGCAAGAGTACCCTTAGGAAGCGCAGTAGAAATTTGCTGCAGTATCTTCAAAGCTCCATGGTGAAGGTGGCCCAATCTCCGGTGCCACAACTCACCATCATCTCGGCTCACCACTCCTTCTGCCTTGCATGCCATTGCTGCGTAGCCATCTACTTGTGATTTATAAAGGTTCTTAACTCGAACCCCTATCCTCCGGGTCTCACCAGTTTCCTTACTACGCAGGAAAACCTTTCCCTCACTAAAGACAACATCATATCCCTTGTCTTCTAACATCGCCACAGAGATAAGATTATTCTTCAATCCTAGAACATGCATCACATCCTTCAATATGAAGGGTTTACCAGACTCCCTCTCAAAGGAAATTGTACCGATACTGGTCGCTATCATCGCCCATCTCGATGTGCACTCCAAGATCTTTCTCATCCATATCAGTAAACAAATCTTGATCTCCTGTCATGTGAAAAGACTCACCACTGTCCAGAAACCACACTGAACCCATCACACTTGAGACAAAGCATGCGATCAGTGAAAAATCCAGCTCAAACTGCGAGGCTAAGGCCTCTCCAGCTGCAGATCCAGCAGCCTGCTTATTTTTCTTCTTCTGCAGACAATTTGTGGCATAATTTCCATGTTGGTGACAGTGAAAGCACTTCACCTTGGACATGTCCTGCTTCTTTCCTTTCGCATCTGATTGAGAAGCTTTCTTGTTCTTCCCCTTCTTTGCTTCGGCAGCCAAAGCGCAATTTTCTTCATCAGATGCCTTTGATGAAGATCCGTCCCTGGTACTTCGCCTTATCTCCTCTTGCACAAGATCCGACCAAAGTTGCTCCCATCCTGGAAATTTCTCCTGACCATTGAAAGAGTCCTGATAGGAATGCCAACTCTTCGGAAGCCCAAGGAGAGCCAAGCTCACCAAGTCCTCATCATCTACAGTCACCCCCACACTTCCCAGCTCATCCCTACATTGGATGAACTTCGTGAGGTACTTGGGCATACTGTCGCCTTTCTCCATCTTTATGTTCCTGAGTTTGTCCTTGAGTGCCAACTTCCTTTGGTCGCTCTTGCTTTGGAATAAATTTGTCAAGGCTTTCCACATCAAGAATGGATAAGCCTTACCATGCAGACTGGACACAATGTGATCCTTCACGCCCTCCAACAAAATCCTTCGACATTTTTCTATCTTCTTTTTCCATGCCTCCAGAACAGCAGCATCGCCAAAACTAGGCTTTGGAACTTCAGCTTCTATGAACTCCTTCAATCCATTGTCATCTAACACTGCCTCCATCCTATCTTTCCACGAAATATAATTCAAGCTGCCCTCAAGGGCATACTCCAATCACAATCCATTGAAAGACATTTCAGCTTCGACACCAAGAAAACACTACTACAAATTCGAATTCCACTAGCACAAAACTCAACCGCTTCAATGCTTTGCAATTGCTCCAATGATCAATATCACTCTAATACCATGTAGAAATTTGAATAACTGTTAAATTATTCACCGATATTATCCTTATCACATACTATTTGTTCTTCATGCATAATACATAACCTCTTCTGCCATTGATCATTAATTGCGGAAAATAAACAATCGCATGCGCACATTAAAACCACATAATCAATCACACATATAAACACAGTATTTATGGGAAATATTAAAGCTGAAAACCCCCAACTATTTGTATATTATAATGATAGAGTTCATGTAACATTCATAGAACAAAGCTCCTCACAAGCTCTCAGAACTATCTCACATGCTACACACTACACAAGCTCAGATCTAGCAAAACACATGCTCCAATCCTGTCCACCTGTTAGCTTGCCTCTACTGCGCAATCCAAGATGAATAATCATTAGATCCAAGTTCGAATCCTCTTGGTATGTACTGCGCAATCCTCATTGGCATCTCCATCAATATGTGTGCAAATCTCATGCACCAGTATAGTCACAACTGATAGTCACACTTGCTCTTTCACCTACCTCTCCACTAATCTCCACTGAAATTGTCCATGCACTGAAGTTAACTGATGTGTTCTTTAGTTGATTAATTAGTGAATTAATTAATAATTAATTCACACCACTCTCACTAGTGTATCAATCAATTAGACTAGATACAACTAGCTCAACTATGTTTAACTGAGTTAAACTGAACAAAACGCCATCAACTCCTCAATCAACTCCACCAAACTCACTCACATGAGTTCTAACAGAAGTCATCATGCAATAGCTCCACTTAGACCCTAGGAATAGCGTAATTCCTTCTATCAGCTGCATGTGCCACATCCAGGCATCAAACTGAAGTGCTCCAAGAGGATAAGATAATGTTTATAGTCCAAATATTATTAAGAGCTAATAATATTTGGACATATCTATTTTTGGGACCTGGCACCTGTAACAGATTCCGCTCAAAGATGTCTAAAAATAGAAGTCGGTCTATTTTTCCAACTTGACCATCCTCCACAAATAGAACCATCCTCCACAAATAACATCTCGCAACTCATAGAATCATGATCGACATGCTTAAACATTAGGTAAATTTTGAGTGTGAAAAATGGGCCTCCCAAGGAAATTATAAAACAATAGTGGAAAATTAAATAAGATTTATTATTATCATCAAATTTTTAGGAAAATGAAAAAACTACTTTTCAACTACAGTTTTCAACTTATCCTCCTGCTTTACTCAAAATTTCGAGCCAGAGTACCGTTGGATGAAAATGAATTTAACCCTCATCCAAGTGAGTACCGCGTTGGTACAGCTTTTATGGTCTTATTTAAAAATGAGAAATACATAAAAACAAAATGTGGTTACAATCACGCTTTTTATGTATTTCTCATTTTTCATGTAGTAGAGTTCATCGAAAGTATGCAACATGGGTACTCCTTGGATGAGGAATTAAATTCCGCATCCAACGAGTTCTCCCGCTCGAAATTTGAGTAAAATTTTTTGGAGATAAGTTTAAAATACGAGTTGAAAAAGTAGTTTTATTATTTTATTATTTTTTAATATTTTTACTTTTTTACTCCGAAAATGGTGAATCATCCCCCATGGTTTACATCATCATCTTGAATCCTATTGGTTCTTATAAAGTTTATTTTGGTTGTACATTTTTCTTAGGAGGCCCATTTTAGACCTCAAAATTCCCCTAATGAATAGACATAGTCTAAAAATAGACTTTGCGCCAAAAATAGCCTGTGGGTGCACTTAGTGAAGGCAACTTCTTTCCACTAAGCTGTGTCATCTTGTTGCATTCTCAACACTACTCAACTCTAAGTGCTTAGACCATAAATCAATGTGTAATCCCAACTTCATATCACTATATATATTTATAATCCAAAGTCATCGGACAATGTTAACTTTAATCAAACACCCATTATATCAATTTGTTTAGTAAAATCAAAATTGATTATACACTATATGAATCATTACTTTACACAATATATATGAACAACAGTTTGAAAAATCTAATGGAATCATATTAAAATGAATAAAATAAATTCACATATTAAACTCACATTAAATTAATGAAAACAAATTATTACCTATTTAAATAAAAAAAAATGCATATAAATAATTTTATAAAATTAACAATATTATATTATATATACATTAATGTCTCCAATAAAATAATTTATTTAAATACTATACACCATTTTCATAGCAATAATGACTACATTTATCATCATTATCACTCTATAACATTTTTTCCATTCTATATATATATATATATATATATTTGTAAATCGGCCAAGCTTAAACTTAGGCTAACGTGTCTTTTGGAGTCAAGAAGTTATTTTCCACTAGTGGGATGTTATCACTAGGATTGTAGTAGACTTCATCAATCTTGGATGTGGCTTGGGATAGTTTAATTCCTCCAAATGTGACTTCCATATTGAACTCCTCCCCATGATATTTGAATAGAAAACCTTGTTGAATTCACCTATTCTAACATTATATTCATATAAAAATCATATAAATATTAATTCTTTTTTAATTTTTAAACTTTAATACATTATTATATTGTCTAAATAGTTGGTAGATGTTGAAATTATTTGCATAATCATATTATCTAACTGGTTGGTAAATGTTGAAATTATTTGAGATAATGATTGTCATCATTAAGAATTACCCTTAACATTGGAAGAAAGGTATCAAAAGAGCTATATGATTGGATTCACTTTAAACTTTAATGCATAGTCAAATTGTCTACTTAGAGAGTAGATATTATTGGTCTTAGTGGACGTTAATCATCATAATCATCATTAAAATCTCATGGTAGAAATGTTTAATCTCAAACTTCAATTGTTAATCAGATTATGTAGTGGGTAGGTAGATTATATATTATTAAAATAACATCGTAAAAACTATTAGTCCGAGGCTTTAAGTGATTTCTCTTTATCTTCTAGCTTAGATTGTCTTTTTTTTTTACTATTTTTTATATTCATTGATTTTTATATGTCTCGATTATTATGGTAGTGATTTCTCATTATATTCTAGCTTTCAATGCCATTTTCTTTACTAATTTTTATCTTCATTGATTTTTTATATGTCTCAATTCTTGTGTTTCCTTTTCAACATTTACTGCAATTGCTAGTTATAAATAACCACAATATATCTAATTATTCACAATTTTCATATAATTTAAATATTTTTTTATTTAATTATAATTAATTATGTTTTGAAAATATGTACATAATCATTTTATATTTGATTATTCATTATATTTCTAGTAACTAAACAATGATACAATACTTGTTATTTTTAAAAAATTGGATTAGATATTATTAAAATATCATCTTAAAAATGATTAGTTTGAAGGTTTCAATGTTAATAAAGTTGTCTACTTGGTTGGTAAATGTAAAAAATGTTTACCAACATGGTTTTAATGGTTAAGGTTAATCTTAATTAGAAGTAGACATGTTAGAAAAATAAAACCATATGATGACATCCCTGTTTCCATATTGGGTGAAACACTCAATGTGGAAGAAAGGGTATACAGGAAAAATATGATTGGAATCTTCATTTCCATATTGGGTTGACTATCAACTGATTGATTGAAATTTATAATGAAATTCAAAAAAGGTGCAACAATCACTATATATAATAAAATTAATGATTTTCGTTTTCCAAACTATCAAAAAATATCCCATTTCCATCTTGCGTGCAATTATATATGTGGAAGAAGGGTATAACTATCTCTTGATTGATTGACATTTATAATGGAATTCAGAAAAAAGGTACAAACATCACTATATATAATAAATGATTTTCACTTTCCAAAATATCACGTATGGTAGATTACTCTATAATAATGAATGGAATATCTATGCAATAAATTTATAAAATTAGCATTACAATTCATAGAATATTCTAGCAATAAATTTATAGAATTATGATTACAATGTTCTAACCATTAAAATACAAAACAACATTCACTATATACCATAAAATACCATATTTAAAAATTAAGGGGAAATCTATATTGGAAAGTTTATAGTATCTCTCAATTTGACATAATGTAAGTGATTTCTCTTTATCTTCTAGCTTTGAATGATATTTTTGTTACTAATTTTTATCTTCAATGATTATTTATTTGTCACCATTCTTCTTGAATTTATCCCTTATGATGTTTACTTTGCAACATATGGTCCAATTTCTAGTTATAAATAACATGAATATATCTAATTAAAATGATGGTAACACTTAATTGATGATTGTTCACATGAACTTTCTTTTCATATAATTTAAACATATTTTTCTTTAATTATAAGTAATTATCTTTTGATGCAATGTACATAATCATATTATATTTGGCTATTAATTTTATTTATTCAAACTAAACTTTGATACAATATTTGTTTTCAAAATCAATCAAAATATTAAACAAGAAAATGAGACATAATATACCATTAAGATTAGATATTATTAAAATCTTATTGTAAAAATGATTAGTGCGGAGGGTTAATTCTTAATCGAGTCATCTATTGGGTAGGTAGATGTTGAAATTGTGAAGGAAAATGGTTGCAATGGTTAAGGCTAATCTTAATTACAGGTAGATGGGTTAAAAAAATAAAATCGTATGATGACATCCCCATTTCCCTATTGAGTGCAATGCTTAATGTGAAAGATAAGGTATAACATCCAAAATGACATCGAAATCTTCATTTCCATATTAGGTGTAATGATCAATTCACATTTTAAGGCCTATGATAGTGTGGGTTGGTCTTACATTAGAATGGTCCTCCTCAAGATTGGGCTTCTGGTGCATATCATTCACTGGATTATGGCTTGTATCTCTTCTATGACTTATGCTGTTATTATAAATGGTCTCTCGACAAAGTTCTTCAAGGCATGTAGGGGGATTCGTCAGGGATGTGCACTATCCCCTCTTATTCTCATCATTATCATGGATGGTTTTCGTAGAATGTTGCAGCATGCACTCGCCTCTAGATATATATCGGGCTTCTCCTTTTCTAAAGAGGTATGCATCACCCATTCTCTTTTTGTTGACGATCTCCTTATTTTCTGCATAATTAACAGGAATCATTGCTTTTACATACATTATATGGTGATTCTGTTTGGGAAAGCAACGAGATTAAGAATAAATAAGGAGAAGTCATTTCTCATATATGAATATGGAGACGAACAAGAGGTCCTCTTTATTTCTAGTTTTATGGGCATACAAGTTAAACAGCCATCTGCAGGTTTAACTTATTTGGGATTCCGAATCAAGGTAGGTGGATATGGGATAAAAGACTGGGTCTGGTTGGTTGAAAAAATCAAAGCTAAAATTGGTAAATGGTCTCATTGATGGCTCTCTTTAGGAGGTAGACTCATTATGATTCAAGCTGTTCTTTCTCAATACATGGTATATTGGGGACACATTTATCATATCCCAGAAAATATTGTTTCCCTCATCAATCAAACCCTGGAAAATTTCCTATGGGGTGGCTCAAAGAAGAAGACTCATTTCCACCTGACTAAGTTTGTGAATATATGTATGCCGAAGCAGATGGGCGGATGGTGTATTCTCGATATACATAGGTTCAATTGGGCTTTGATGGCAAAATCCCTATGACAGGCCTTCACTGGGAAGGGGATATGGAATGACGTAATTTATACCAAGTATTTGAATAGGGATTCTTTATTACTTCTATATAACAGACAAATTCAGTTGCCCCAATGCCTCTCAAGTATTTGGTTGGGGTTTCAAAAAAAAATTCACTTCTTTGCTGACAAACTTATATCGTTTTTTGGTAATGGACTGAATATTATCGTTGCGAAGGATAGAATTTGTGGGTGCATGAGGAATTTCTTCCATATCCAAAACTTGCCCATAGAATTTCCCAGCGGGGTATTATCTTTTTCAATCAAGTTATACATTATTGGTCTCTTGAGGCTCCCATATTAAAAGATGCATCAATGCTGGGTCTTGATGGTGCAGATGCAGAATATTGGGCTGAATATGTTATGAAGATCAAGGCGGTTGGCCTATGTCATAACAGGGAAGGAGATAAGATCATATGTGATGGTGTACTATACAAGGATGCGATCATTGTCAAGGATATGTATTTATATCTCATTTCGCGAGGTGAATTTTCTGATGTATCAAAGGATTTCTGGCCATTCTGGCACCATTCCATTCCCACCAAGATATTACTATTTGGCCTGCTGGTGTGGAAGAAGTAGATCCTCACATGGGATTCGCTTATGCACAGAGGTTATATGGGACCTGGCAGGTGCACTCTTTGTGAAAAGGATGAAGAATTGGTGAAGCATATTTTCTTTACCTGTCCTATATCCTTATAGATTTGGAACTTGTTTTCTCCTCATCTCATTGATCCCTCATGGACCCCAAATGACTTCATGGAAGCTGTGAACAGATGGGATAAGATTAAATGTAAATATCAATCTTTACCGTTCTTTATTTTATGGTAAATATGGATGGCATGCAACTAGATTATCTTTGAAGGGGGGGAATTTTCTATTCTTGCTACACGCACTGCCATTATGAAATGGATTGGACATCGAGAGGCGGCTACCTTATCAATCCAGGATCGGTCTAGAAGACTCAAACCCCATTCCATATCTCTGCCTGCTCTTTTTTCCATGGGGCATGCTAGGATGGGATGATGGGTTGTGGAGTCTGGATTAAGATATCTTCCTTGGAGTGCATTCATATCTGTTGGAATCCTGGTCTGGGCATAAACATTATGGCAGAACTCCTGGCACTATGGAGTGGACTATATGTTGGTTACAATATTGGGATTCATAATATAATTATTTATGGAGACTCTGAGGTTATCATCTAGGTGGTGAGTGAAACCTTTTCTCTCTCGGCCCCTTCAGTACAGGGATGGTTGCAAAGGATTAAACAGTTGTGGGACAAAATGGGCCATCCTCCGATCTCTCACATATTCAAGGAATTGAACACCAGGGCGGATGGTATTTCAAAGAAAGGGCTAAACATGGAGTTTGGTATCATGAAGGTATCTTAATATAAGCATGGGTCTGGGTTTGGGAAAATGACATACCCATTCCCTGACCAGTTTTCAACGCTTCTTGGTGAGTCTCTTATTTTTTGTATATGGACTGTTATTCTTCTCATTATCTAACAACCTTTTTGCAAGCAAGCGTGGCCCTTTATTCGGACGTCGGCAAGAGGGAAAGTTATGATACTACTATCATATCATGGAAAAGTTATCCTCCTACGATGCCAGATGCGGACCTTCGACTGTCTGCTCAGCTGATTTTCTACCTTACATATACCTGTTATGTCTCTTTCGAAGAGACTATAGTTGCAATTGCAGTTTTCATTCTTTCTGATTACATGGATCTCACTTATTATTCATCAGATAGCAGCATGAGTTGAGCAACAGGAACATGATTCTTTTTTTGGGTATGGTCTGTTACTATTATCATTAGCTAACATCTTTTTCTGTAAGTGAGTGTGACCATTTATCTAGACGTCAGCAAGCGAGCGAGTTATGATAAAGCTATTTTATCTCCTATTATGCCGGATGTGGACTCCTCTGACTATCTCCACTGTGGAATTTCTTCCTAACATATGTTTTTTAGCTCTCCCCCAGAGGGTATGGAGGCTTAATTACAGGTTTCATTTTATCTGATTATAGACACTGCTAGGCTTACAGAGATCTGATATATCATAATCCTGTGCTTTTATCAATGGGAATTCAACAGATGTTTGCTTTCATGCACATTTGTTTATTAGCTGTCCTGGATGCTATATATGGGATACTATGAGACATAATATTTTATGATGATTTGGACTCATCTCACATGTAATTTTCTGTTCTATGAAGCCATATGTTCGACTTGTATGTGTATGAAGCTTCCTTATGGCTTCTCATCATACATACAAATCTCAATGTTTCGATTATGTACTGCTTATTTTCATAAATATACAGTGGTTTTTTTCTTCTGAAAAAAAAAAAAACTATCAGTTCACATTTATAATGAAATTTAGAAAAAGTGCAACAATCACTATATATATAATAAAATAAATTATTTTAATTTTCCAAAATATCAAACAATATATCATTTCCATCTTCTTTGCAATTATCAATGTGGAAGAAGGGTATAAATGTAAAATCATGCAATTAGAATCTTCATTCCCATACTGGGTGTAACTATATCTTTATTGATTGACAATTATAATGAAATGTAGTAAATATTACAACCATCACTATATATAGTAAATGGTTTTCACGATCCGAAATATGAAATATATCAGATTACTCTATATTACTGAATAAAATATTTATGCGATAAATTTATAAATTTATGATTAAAATTAACATAATATTCTTCCAATAGATTTATAGAATTACCATTACAATTTTCTAACCATTAAATTCCAAAACAACATTCTCTGTTTAACATAAAAGACAATTTTTAAAGATTAAGAGGAAACCTATCATCTGATGCAATTACTAGCTATAAATATCATGAATATATTTAATTATAATGACGTTAATACTCAATTAATGATTATTCACATAAAATTATAGTTTAAATATTTTTTTCTTTAATTATAAGTAATTATATTTTGACAAGATCTACATAATCATATTATATTTGACTATTCTTTATATTTATTCTAACTAAACTATGATACAATATTTGTTACAAAAATTGAGACATAGTATAACATTTAGATTAGATATTATAGATAAATTATTCCTACTTTATAAATAAAATATTTCTTAATATCTTTATTTTTTTTGTTTGTCAAATTTTCTCTCATCCTCCATGTTTGACTTGTGGCTTGAGAAATAGCCATCCAGGGGCCACCTAGGGGCATATAATACTACATCTAATATATCAATTGAGCATCACACCCAACCGAGGATCAGACCCAGCCTAGACCACACCAGTGTTAAGTTAACTGGATTTTTTTACTATGTTTCCTCCCCTAGCACAAGGCACAACCAACCTTAGTAAGGTTTGATCTTGAATGGTCTTATATATATATATATATAATTTTATTTATTTTTAAATAAAAAATCTTATTTATTTTTAGCTTATATACCTATACGATTGAATTATTATTATTTTATATATTATATTTCTATTATACTTTGCATTATGATATTTGTTATTATACATTTCATTATATAATAATATTTTTTATAAAGAAAATTAATTATTATCATTTAAAAATTTGTATATTTATTTTAAAAAAATATTATTAAAATAATATGTATTTTTGGCTTATATACATATTTGAATCATTATTCATTCGTATACAATGTTTTCTATTGTATATTGCATTTTTTTTATTATGTAACATAAATTTTCAAATATATTTTTATTTTATAAAATTTATGTTTAGTTGAAAAATTATAAATCCAAATGCTCATTCACATTTATTTGGTAAACCCATGTATACAATCACAATTTTCTAAAATGTTTAGTATAAAATGCAAATTAACTAGTAATTGCATCATATGTTGCAAAGGAAACGTCATAAGGCATAAATTGGAAAGAATCATTACATACAAAAATCTATTATGTGAGTGCATACTTTGCCATTAATTCGCCCCCTTGGATCTAACGAACTAGATCACTGCATTTTTTGGGAGCTTTGGAGGTGATATATACATTCTTCCCATTTTCAAACTGTTAAACCACTGGATCTACCTCCCTTCATAAGCCATAAGCCACAACACTCAAATGTTAAAGACAAACCTTGCAAATATAAAATGCACAGGAATATGAATTTCCAAAACATTTGTATCCTGTGTTTCTAAGAAAATGTCTTTCATAATATTTTACTTAAGATTGGATCGGATTAGTTTTGAAAAATTTAAATTTAACTAAGGAATAATATAAAATGAAAATGCATAGTTTTCAAGATTAACCATGCCTTTAGTATACTACAACTAACTTTTACGATTAGCTCTAAATGATTTCCATATGTGGCACATAGATTCATCATTGTTTTAGTAAAAATGACCCCACTTTCTCAACAAGGGGTGGGAAACCTTGGATAGTTGTTTTTCCTAAGAAGGAAACTAGCTTTGGTGCCCAACAAGATACATCATAGTCTGTTTCTAACAAGTGGATCAGGTGTGTAGGTCTAGTAGTGCGTCCTCATCCAACAACTGCTAAAAATCCAAAATTTTACCAGGTGGGTGGGAAATGTGAACTTCCTCTTCCATAATAGGAGTTTCATAGGGCTTGAGATGATTAAAATTCACCACATTGTGAAGGAAAAGCTCGCAGGTAATATCTACATGACATGCATTCACACCAATCTGTTGCAAAATATTTCAGGGGCCATAGTAGATGGGATTGAGTTTATGTTGTCACTTCCCCTTGAAACAAAATATATGCAGATAAAATTAGACTCGGACACCTACGTAAAATTGTATAGATATTTGATGTCTATTATGGAGTTATATTTAGCAAGGTGAGGGAGTGTGAAGAGAATTAGATACTTGGGAATGGATGTGATCCAATTTCTAAATAAAGGAAGATGCCTTGTGTTGCTTCTTGCGTTGGTGATGGAAGACAAATGGAGGAAGGGAGTTGGGCATATTGTATAGGGCCAACCACTGGTAACCATAACAACCATATTATAACTATTTTGTAGGTTATGCAAATAAGAATCACACTATTTATTTTTGGTGTAGTGAACACAAATGGCTTGTAAGAGGCTGTGGTTTATTACTTAGGTATGACCATTTGGTTTTTGTTTTGGAGTGATTTATAGAAAACCTAGGGGGCGTGAATATCATAAAATACTTGGAATGGATGCACCCCAATTTATAAACAAAGAAGGATTCGTTGTGCTGCTTCTTATGTTGGTGATGGGAGACAACAGGAGGAAGAGAAATGGGCAGCTTGTAAGGGACAGATGCTAATAACCATAACAACCTTATTATAACTGTGATTTAGGACATGGAAGATAGAATCCCACTATTTATTTTTTGTGTAGCAACACATAGGGATTGTACCAGACTGCAATTTATTACTTTTTTCTGCCCATTTATTCATTTGCAAATGAAAGTAGAGAAATGAAGTTGACAACCTAATAACTGTTGAAATATCTTCCAAAAGGTGTTGCAAAAAATAATCATGTGAGAGTAAACCTGTATTCATTTTCAAATAAAAGTAGAGAAATGAAGTAGACAACCTAATAACTGTTGAAATATCTTCCAAAAGGTGTTACAAAAAATAATCATGTCAGAGTAAACCTTTGCATATAATTCTCCTTGGAAGGATTTCGTTGTTGATATTGTGTTACATGCTTGATTGTCTTAATTCTCTCTTTCATCCATTGTTTCTTGAAGAGAGTGAACTAATGAATGAGCCACCTTCAATTACTACTAGTAGTCTTATGTTAGTTTGTTGTTTATGTATTATTGTCGGAAATCATATAAATGATCTTTTTCCATATATCAATATTTGTAATTTGAATTAATGGAATGGTTGTTGGTAATGTGAAAATGGATTCAACACCCTAAAATCCCCCTATTAAAACAAGATTGTACAATATTCATATTAAATATTTACAATTTCATTAGTTCAAAATTATTCTATCTTTTGACAATAAACATATTCGATTATATTGATTTTTCTTCCAATTATTTAGAGCATTTAAAAAATAAAAATTCCTATCATTAAACAAAAATAAAAATTTGAATTTAAACATTTGCTAATTGCATATTGTTTAATTTATTAAGAAAGCATCGTAGTTGAATAGAAATCAATGGTTAAAAGTCTTAAAAACTATATAAATTGTTTTTTTATACAATAATAATAATTAAACCATTAATTTCAAAAACTCATTTAGAATTCACTAAAAATAAATTAAAAATAACAAAAACAAGTGATAATATATGTCTATAAAAAACACATAGGTCATTATTAATATAGAACTTGTATTAATAATAAAATTGTCTTTTACATTCACAATTCACAATATTGTTCTATTCATTATTAATAAAATATGTATTAGAAAGAATAAGCCCTCAATCATTTTTATTAATCCCCTTTTCATTGTCTTAAATTGTTAAGATAAATATGATTAATGTCCACTATGGATCTAGTGTTAATTATGGTGTTTCCATACATGTCACTACATTCTTAGCTTTTATAGTCACACTAAGAAATGTACAAAGCAAACAAATAAGGCTAAACAATCACAAAGAGACATTATTAGATTAATTTTGCACTTAACTTTTATAGTCACACTAAGAAATATATAAAACAAACAAATCAGGCTAAACAACCACAAGAAGATCCCTATTCATGTCACACTTGAAATTATTTCAAGTTCTCAAACAACTAAACATGTATTTGTTTATATTTTAAACTTCCTGATGATAATATATTAACACATTAATAAACTATTATACCATTTTATTATTTTTATTATATGAGTTTTGATTGAAGTAAGCTTATTCAAAGCCAAGCATTCCTTCTAATGGGATAATAAATGTGATTTTAATTCTAAAAACATGTTGTATACTAACTATTAAACTTCTAAAAAAATTTGGCTTTATTATTCGTTATAATATTTTTTTCTATTTTATAATAAAATCATCCTCTTTATAAAAGTTAAGTTATCATATTTTTTATAAAAATATTTCTTATATTTTTTTTCTTATATTATAATAAAATAATATAATATATAATTTGAAAATAACCAATCCAGTTCCATCTTAACTTTCCATTTTTATAATTATATATTTCGTTTTATTTTTATGCAATTTAACCAAGTCAAAATGTTTAAATGTTTGATAAAATTCTACATTTTAAGTCTTTTTCATTTTCCCATCAATAAAATTCATCTAAACAATATTTTCCAAAATTTGCAATTTGAATTAATGAAATTGTTGTTGGTAATGTAAAAAAAGATTCAACCCCAAAAAATTCCCCTATTAAAACAAGATTGTACAATATTCAAAATTATTCTTGTTTTTTTTGACAATAAACATATTTGCTTATATTGATTTTTCTTCCATTATTTAGAATGATTAAAAATTAAAAATTCCTATTATTAAAAAAAAAAAAAATCAAAATTTGAATCTAACTTTTAATTAATCATTTGCTAATGGCGTATCTTTTAATACATTAAAAAAAACATTGTAGTTTAATAACAATCAATGGTTAAAAGTATTAAAAACTATTGAAACTGTTTTTTTATACAATAATAATAATAAAACCATTAATCTCAAAAACTCATTTAGAATTCATTAAAAATAAATTAAAAATAATAAAAACAAGCGATAATATATGTGTAATACTTACCATCCATATTTACTTTAAGAATAATAATAATAAATTACTTTCACTTTATAAGCTAAGTTATATCATTGTCTATACAATATTTTAATATCAATTTATAACTAAACTCTATCAAAAAATTCGGGTTGTATGAGACTCGTGTTACCACTGTATATTAACTCGTCATACTACTCATATATATTGCACATAAATCAACACTATGAGATGACACTTTTTCAAACTCTACATTAAATATACCAGTTACCCTTGCATGGTAACTACGTCCCAAATTAATTCTTGTACCTACTAGGATTTATTTTCACTGACATATTGATTTTAAAATGGATTTGGATTTAAGTTTTTCGAGGCCACTTGACCAACTCTACACCGTCCAATCTACTGTTTCAAATCGACGGTGGAGGGGCTTGGCGAGAAGGGCTTTGGGTATAACACTTGTCCCTAACATCCTTTCTTCATTTGCACCAGTTCGATCGCTCAAATTCCTGCTCTACTACATTACCAAACTTTGTGTCTCTGTATCCGTTTATGGTTCTGCACTTGTATGCTTTCTTCGCAGAATTTCAGTCTCGACTCCATCCTAGCTACTTTGGCAGAGTATCTCTGTGCTTTTTCCCATTACTGAGATCTCTGGAGGACCTTCTCTACGCGAGTTCCAAGTATGCTAATGTAATGAAAAGCTCAGAGCCTTTGAAAGAATACTTTTGCCACCACACTTGCACAGTTATGCCAGTCATATCCAACTCTCATTTCAGGTAATACTCTTACATTTCCTTAGCACTGTAAGGTAGTTCTGATCCTATATTATATAGACTCTTTAAGCACTTGGTTTTCGGCACTTTTAACCAGTTATACTATGTCATTTTGCGCTTTCTCTCCAGGGAGGAGGATAGTCATAGTCCCAAAGGTTCGTTTTTCTATCAGGTAACTTATGGTTTAAATTGCACTTTGTTTTCTTTCCACAAAGTTATAAATCATTACTCTTTTTGTCCTTCCAGGCTTATGTTTGTAACCTTGATGCTTTGCAGGTAACCCCACCTATATCCAAAACAAAAACTGTGCGTTCAGTTAGGTCAAGGGCTATGACTAAACGTTTGTCTTCTTCCTGTTCAGAAACATGTACTTAACCAATGAGTTTAAGATTGCTATCAAGATTCATCGGCATTTTAGTTAGGTTCATAGTGAGGGTTTTGGGTCTGAGATGTCTTTTTATGCCTTTGCAAGGCTTTGTTGTGTTCTTTGCTAGTTTATATGAATCAGTACATTCATTTTTCATAAGCATGAGTTTATAAAAGTCATACATAGAAGTTTACTTATTTATTTTCATATCTTTCCGGTTCAAGATGATTTCCTTCGTGGGTTTATGTTATTGGCTCTGCACTGAGGTTTCACTCGGACGCTATGGTTATCATGTAAGACAGATACTACTATTATGGTTCCTGATATATTTATATGTTTTATGCTCTGAATATGGTTTCTAAAGAAACCCTAAGAACTTTCGCATTTAATTCAATATTTATAAACTAGAATTTATGTTCTTAAATGTAAATGCATATACACATATATTTCTTTTTACCTCGAGTTCTGAGGTTTCTATCGAATGATTCTCTCGCTATGCTACTATATAATTCGTAATAATGCTTTACAGATCTTTTTGGGCTTTTTGAATGATTTATTATCTCGTAGAATGAATTTCATATTCATGCTTGCGTCCTTCTTTACTTCAGAACAATTTAACTCTAGTTATTTTTGTAATTTCACAGTTTTGTTTCTTTAGCATGGGGTGACTGGACCACCTTTACATTCTGTCTGTGTATATAAATAATGAGGGAAAACGATGTGCACTGGGACTTCTCGGTTCCGGTTGCCAACAATGTTCAATTTCCATTCATTTCTTTCTTCTAACAGTCTAACAACATTGTTCCAGTTTAATAATGTTTGTCACCATTACCCAAAACGTACTTTTTTAGACATAAGTAAGAAAATTATGTATATATATGTGTACTGATTTATTCTAGAAATGGCTATTCTCTGATCCTTATAATAAAAGACCTACCTACATCTTTTAATCAAAATCAGATTCGGTAACTCAGAAACCATTTCATGTATATTTTCCAAATCTTTAACTACAGATTTTTAAGCCGGAAACAATACATGGAGTCCATTTTGATTTCATGCATAAATTTATAGATTAAATCACTGTTCGAGTTGTTAATGAACTAAAATTTCCAGTAAATCCTATATACATTAAAATAAACAATTTTCTATTCTAATTTATTGTATAATCAAATACTTATCTGAGTATTACTCTGTTGATGGTATTCCTCCCAAACTTTAAGAGAGGCAATAACGTCCTGCTCTTTCCCAGTGCTTCTCCACTGAAAGGTACAAGTTGACAGTAGATTTTCTCCTGTGACCTCAAGACTCCAAGTCTAGTTAGTACCAGAAAATTTCATGAATTCTCTGAGTGTTTTTCCACTAGTCTCTGCCAGCTCAGGAAAATATCCACTCTTTCCTTAGTCCATGAACATAATCCCCATTCCTCACTGGGATGAGTATCCTATCCCGAGAGGAGTATGTAATTGTTCAAACTATCCAACCACCTTTTCAGTTCTTGGAAAAAATTTACCATTAGCCTTTTACTTCTTATGGAATTAATTTCCATAACTAATTTTATTAAAAATAAAATAACTTTTCCAGCAAAACATTAATTGTCTCAGCATTTCTCCTCAAATAATAATAAAATTCATTTAACTAGCTAATAACTAGTAAACAATAATTGCAGTTGTCACAACTTCCCCCCCTGGAAGCAAACATTGTCCTTGGTGTTTCATTCTAGCTCATAAAAGAGCTCTGGGTAAGCCTCATGTACAAATATTTCATCCTCCTAAGTAGCCTCATCCACACTGAAGTGCTTCCACTCCACTTTAACCTGGGTGATGACTCGCTTCCGGAGTATAATTTCTCTCTGGTCAAGTATGTGTTTCGGCTCGACCAGAAACTCGTCGTCTGGCTCTACCTGCGAATAGCAAAGTTATTTGTCAAATTATCATACAGAAATCATATTTCAAGTTAGGATTTTTAACTCTATCCTACTTGTATATTCTGCCAATGAATTACGTGCTTCGAATCATGCACAAAATGATTCAACAAGGACACATGAAACACATTGTGTACTCGGATGTGACTGGGTCCTACCCTTTCAGAAATTTGGAAGGGTCCAGAGAACATGGCAGCCAACTTGGCACAAGAGGTCCACCGTAAGGTACTCCTCTTAGGTTTGATCCTCACATACACATGGTCTTCCAGTTTTAATTCCCGATAAGTCCTCTTCTTATCTGCATATATCTTTTGCTGATATTATGCAACCTTCAAATTTTGTCTTATCTTCTTTACTTCTGATTCCATCTCACCTAACATTTCTGGTCCCGGCATTAATTTTGTTTCGGGGCTGCTCTTATTTATGGATGTGCAACACTGCCTCCCATATAAGGCCTCGAAATGACTCATCCTAAGGGAATCCTAATCACCATTTTTCTAAGAAAATTCAACAAGAAGCAAATCGTCTTCCCATTTGGTTGGTTGTTGCATCACGTACATGCGCGGCATATCTTCCAACACTTGGTTTACTTTCTCTATTTAACCATCTGTCTGGGGATGATAAGCTATTCTAAAGTTTATTTGGGTCCCTAGACTTGTAAATAGAGTGTTAAAAAATGATGATGTAAAATTTACATCCTTGTCCGAGATAACCATCTTCAGAATACCATGCAGCCTAAAAATTTCTCTCATGAAGATGTTTTCTATCTGTACAGTATTGTAAGTAGATTGCATAGGTATAAAATGTGCAGATTTACTCAATATTTCAACTACCATCATGATGGATTCATTGTGTCTCTTTGACTATGATAAACCTGTAATGAAGTCCAGGTATATGACCTCCCACTTCCATTCAGGTACCAGTATGGGCTGCAACAATTCTGTAGGATGTTGATGCTCCACCTTAACCTGCTGACACTCCAAACATTTATTTATATATTCAACAATATTTTTATGCATACCAGGTGAGAAATATACTTTCCTAATAGTTGTTAACATTTTCTGGTATCTTGGGTAACCCGCATAATTACTTCTATGGTATTCATCCATGATCATCTCTTTTAGGTCCACATGGTTTGGTGCATACACTTTTTCTCTAAATTTTTTCATCTGATCATTATTTACTCCATATTAAAAAGTACTTCCTTTCTTTCTGGTCTCTTCCATTTACTTCCGTAAGAATTGATATTTCGGATCTTTTTGTGCTTCTTCTTTTACCTGATCTAATAATTTACTTTCAAGCTGATTGTAATAAAGCTCATAAACACAATGTAGGTTTTTTCTTAAAGCAACAGCTACCCGATTTTCCTTACCTTTCAGGTGCTGGATGTCCATATCAAACTCACTTAGAAATGCATTCCATCTTTCCTGTCTGGAGTTTAAATTAGCTTGTTTGAAATAACTAGTCAAGCTGTTATGAACTGTCTTTAGCATAAACCTTTTACCTAGCAAGTAGTGTCTCGATACCTGGAGCACATGTACTATTGCTGCTAATTCTAGATCATAGGTTGAGTACCTTTGTTCATGTTCCTTAAAATTTCTTCACTCATATGCCACTACTTTTCCTTCTTGAGATAAAACTGCCCCAACACCCTCTTTACTTGTGTCTGTACAAACTTCAAATTCCTTGTTTGGGTCAGCTACTCTCAACACTAGTGCAGTGGCCAAAAGTTGTTTCAACTTTTCAAAACTATTCTCTCAATAGTCCACTTAAAGAATTTTCCTTTTCTCTGCAAGGAGGTAATGGGAAAAGTAATTATGGAAAATCCCTCAGTAAATCTCCAATAATACCTATCTAATCCCATAAAGGATCGAATATCTACCACATTCTAGGGTATTCGCCATTCCCTAATGGTCTCGATTTTCTCTGGATCAACAACAATCCCTTCTGCTGAAATGACATGGCCCATGTACTAGATTTCTTTCTTAAAGAAGTCACATTTTCTGAACTTAGCTTGCAACTGATGTTTTCTTAGCATTTCCAGCACAGTCCTTAAATGCTTTCTATGTCCTTCCTGTTTTTTAGAATAGATTAAAATGTCATCTATGAATATAAGTACAAAATTACACAAGAAAGGATGAAATATACCATGAATTAACCTCATAAAGGTTGTTGGTGCGTTTGCTAACCCAAAGGGTAACACCAAAAATTCATAATGCCCGTACCTAGTACGGAAGGAAGTCTTATAAATTTCTTCATCCTTGATTCAGATCTGGTGATATCCAGATCTTAAATTGATTTTAGAAAACACTGTGGCCCTCTTCACTTGTTCAAACAGATCATCAATCCTGGGTAAAGGATATTTATTCTTCACTGTTAACTTGTTAATTTTTCTATAATCCATGCACATTCACATGGTTTCGTCCTTCTTCTTCACGAATAGCACTGGTGCTCCCCAAGGGGACACACTTGGACGAATATACCCTTTGTCCAACAGTTCTTGTAACTACATTTTTAATTCAGTTAATTCTGGAACACTCATTTTGTAAGGAGCCCTTGACACAGGAGATGCTCCTGACATTAATTCTATGGTGAAATCAATATCTCGCCTTGGTGGTAATCTAAGAATATTTTCTGGAAAAGCATCCATAAAATCTTGTACCACTAGTATGTTTTCCATCATAGGTGATTTTTCCTTAGAATTGGCATATCCCACCTAGATAACATATATCTAACATCCCTCTCTCACACATTTATGCATTTGGGATGCTGTAATTGGACGTAGCTATAACGACTTCTCAATCCCCTGAATCTCCTTGCGTGTTCCATCTTTCATTCTATAATAAATGATATTTTCCTTGTATTCCACTAAGGTCAAATATTTTTCTAACAAATCCATGCCCAAAAAAGCATCATAGGACCCTAATGGAAGTATGTTCAGATCCACATTTAACTGCTGTAATGAAATTTCTAATGTGCAGTTTGGAATCTTGGTAGTTACCTTTCTTTTTGCTCCTTTGGCTAGTTGTACCAGCCATGAATTTTTGAATTTCTATTCTTTTAATTTATAGATTTCCACTATTTTGGGACTAACATAACTTAGAATTGCACCTAGGTCTACCAAAATTGAAACAGATTGAGAGAGTAATTTACCTTCCAACTCAATCATTATTGGTTGATAATCTACCTTTCAATCCTCCAACACTGCTTTGATACAAGGAATGTTTCATGCCACATCGCCTACTGTAGAAGCCTCCTGCAAGTTTTCAATTGTGTCATTTCTTGCTTGCTATGGGCAATTTTTATAATAATGTGACTCACCACACTCCCAACGTTGTAGAGGTGGCTTGGTCACCTGCCCTTGCTCCAGTTTTATAGATGCTTTTGTAGGCTTCTCTTCTGCTAGCCATTGGGTTATTTGATGATTTCTACCAAATTTTTTACTGACAGAACTTCCTGCATAATTACTAAAATTATTGCTTTTGGCACCTTTGAAGTTTGAGCTTCCTTTCTGTACCTTCCTTGGCTACCAAATTTTTCCAACCTACCCTTTAGCCTTGGACTACTGATAGTACAGTCGTGCCTTATGAATGGCTTCGTCCATTGTTCTGAGATTTAAAATTTTAATTCGTTCTTTCATGTGTGTTGGCAAACTGGTTAGAAATATTTGCAACTTAGCTTTTTCCTCTCAGAGGTATGGAACGTATTGTAACAAAGAGGTGAACTTGTTGATATACTCAACCATAGTAATCTGTCCCAACTTCAGATCATGAAATTGTTTAGATTTCTCATCGTAGAAATGTTTTGTTAAATACTTTTCTTTAAAGTACTTCTAGAACGATTCCCATGTAACATCTTTGTCCTCAATGCTGTGAACATTCTTCACTTCTTCCCACCACAGAGTGGCTTTCTCTCTTAACTGATGTATGGCCAATTTGGCCTTCAGGTTGCTGCTGTACTTGTACACCTGAAAATATTTGTTCATGTTTATTAACAATGGCTCTGCCACTTCCTCAGCTTCACCATCAAATGTTGGTGGTTTTATTTTCTGAAACTCCCCATGAAGTTCCACTTTCTTCTTCTTAACCTCTTGCTGATCTGAAAAATTTCCAGATTCTGCTTCATGATAGTTTTTGGGCTTATTTCTTCATTGGGATGGGCTCCTTTCCACTCTATCAGTGGTGTTGTCCCTTGTTTTCTATTCATCACCTTCTTGCATGCCCCTATCAGCAATGGGGTGTTCCATTCCTTTATTTCTCTTTTCTGATAGGCTCTTGAGGATATTTTCTTTCTCTTGCATCAAACGCTCGTTATCACCTTGAATCCCCGTCATTTCTTCCAGTAATTTCCGCACTGTATTCAACAGTATGTTGGTTTGGTGCAGTTGTTCCTCCAATAGTCTACTTTTTTGCTAGTGTTGATCCACACTTAGCTGAACCCATATTTCAGGGTTCACTACTAGTTGTGGTTAAGGTTCCCCAGTGCCTTGGGGTGGTGTTTGTATTAACCCCCTCCTCATGACATTCCCTATTAAGCTTCTTTTCTCTGTGCATCAGTATACACCCAGCTAAATTGTTAGTTGACCCTTAGGGTCCCAGCGTATAATTTTTTCTCTCATACCACTTGTAATACCTACCATCCATATTTACTTTAGAAAAAGAAAAATTACTTTCACTTTATAAGCTAAACTATATCATTGTATATACAATATTTTAATATCAATTTGTAACTAAACCCTATCAAACAATTCAGGTTGTATGAGACTGGTGTTAGCACCGCATATTAACTTGTCGTACTACTCATTTACATTGCACATAAATCAACACTATCAGCTAAAACTTGTTCAAAATCTGCATTAAATATACCCACTGCCCTTGCATGGTAACTCCATTCCAAATTAATTCTTGTACCTACTAGGATTTATTATCACTGACATATTGATTTTAAAATGGATTTGGATTTAAGTTTTTCAAGGCCACTTGACCAACTTTACACCGTCCGATCTACTCTTGTAAGTTGAAGGAGGAGGGGATTGGCGGGAAGGGCTTTGGGTATAACAGTTGTCCCTAACAACCTTTCTTCATTTGTGTTGGTTTGACCACTCGAATTACTGCTCTGCTGGATTACCAAACTTTGCGTATCTGTATCTGTTTATGGTTCTGCACTTGTATGCTTTCTTCGCGGAATTTTAGTCTCGACTCCATCCTAGCTACTTTGGAGAAGCATCTCTGTGCTTTTTTCCATTACTGGTATCTCTGGAGGGCCTTTTGTGTGCGGGTTCCAAGTATGCTAATATAATGAAAAAATCACAGCCTTTGAAGGAATACTTTTGCCACCGCACTCACACAATTATGCCAGACATATCCAACTCTCTTTTCGGGTAATAATATTACTTTTCCTTAGCACTGTAAGGTAGTTCCGGTCTTCTATTATATAGAATGTTTAAGAAATTGGTTTTTGTCACTTTTAACCAGTTATGCTCTGTCGTTCTGCACTTTCTCTCCAGGGAGGAGGATAGTCACAGTCCCAAAGGTTCATTTTTCTATCACGTAACTTATGGTTTAAATTCCACTTTGTTTTCTTTCGACAAAGTTATAAATCATTACTCTTTTTGTCTTTCTAGGCTTATGTTTGTAACCTTGATGCTTTGTAGGTAACCCCACCTATATCCGAAACAAAAACTGTGCATTCAGTTCAGGCAAGGGCTATGGCTAAATGTTTGTCTTCTTCCTGTTCAGGAACAGGTACTTATCCAACTGGTTTAAGCTTTATATCAAGCTTCGCCGACATTTTAGTTAGGTTCATAGTCAGGGTTTTGGGCCTGAGATGTCTTTTTATACCTTTGCAAGGCTCTGTTGTGTTCTTTGCTAGTTTATACGAATCGGTACATTCATGGTTCATAAGAATGAGTTTATAAAAGTCATACACATAAGTTTACTTATTTATTTTTATATCCTTCTGATTCAAGATGATTTCCTTTGTGGGTTTATGTTAGTCTCTGCACCGGGGTTTCACCCAGATGCTATCGTTATCATGTAATGCAGATACTAATATTATGGTTCCTCATATATTTA
Organism: Pinus albicaulis; assembly: GCA_034641835.2. Lineage (NCBI taxonomy): Eukaryota > Viridiplantae > Streptophyta > Pinopsida > Pinales > Pinaceae > Pinus > Pinus albicaulis. The sequence continues at coordinate 771,102,098 of CM076576.1, forward strand.
TATGTTTTATGCTCCGAATATGGTTTCTAAAGAAACCCTCAAAACTTTCGCATTTAAGTCAATATTTATAAACTAGAATTTATGTTCTTAAATGTAAATACATATACACATATATTTCTTTTTACCTTGAGTTCTGAGGTTTCTATTGAATGATTCTCTCACTATGCTACTATCTAATGTTTAATAATGCAGAAAAATGTTATGATCCGTCCTGCATTTTAAAAAATCTCTGTTTTCTGTTCATTATCTCATAGAATATCTCCATTCCATATCACTCCCTCACTGCCATCTCAATCCTGAATAGCTTCATAATTCATAAGTTTTGTTTTCACCAAAGATCTGAACACCTTTACAATTTTTCCATGTACAGAAATAATGGGGGAAAATGATTTTCATTGGGAATTCTTGGTTCCGGTTGCCAATAGTGCTCCCTGTCCATTCATTGCTTTCTTCTAACAGTCTAACAACACTGTTCCAGTTTAATAATGTTTGTCACCATTACCCCAAACTTACTTTTTCATACATAAGTAATAAAATTATGTATATATGTGTACTACTTTACTCTAGAAATGGCTATTCTCTGATCCTTATAATAAAATACCCACTTACACCTTTTAATGAAAAACAGATTCAATAACTCAGAAACCATTTCATGTATATTTTCCAAATATTTAACTATAGGTTTTTAAGCTCAAAACAATATATAGAGTCCATTTTTATTTCATGCATAAATTTATAGATTAAATCACTGTTCAAATTGTTAATGAACTAAAATTTCCAGAAAATCCTATATACATTAAAAGAAACAATTTTCTATTCAAATTTACTATATACTCAAATAATTATCTGAGTATTACTGCGCTGATGGTATTCCTCGCAACCTTTAAGAGTGGCAATAACGTCCTACTCTTCCCTTGTGCTTCTCCACTGAAAGGTACATGTTGATAGTGGATTTTCTGTTGTGACCTCATGATTCCAAATCTAGTAAGTACTAGAAAATTTCAGGAATTCTCTGAGTGTTTTTCCACTGGTCTCTACAAGCTCAAGAAAATCTCCACTCTTTCCTTAGTCCACGAACATAACCCTCATTCCTCACTGAGACGAGTCTCTTATCCCCAGAGGAGTAGGTAACTGTTCAAACTGTCCAACCACCTTTTCAGTTCTTGGAAAAAATTTACCATCAGCCTTTTAATTTTTATGGAATTACTTTCCATAAATAATTTTATTAAAAAGAAGATAAATTTTCTAGCAAAACATTAATTGTCTCAGTATTTCCCCTTAAATAATAATAAAAGTCATTTAACTAGCTAACAACTAGTTAACAATAATTGCAACTGTCACAATATGTTTAGCAAAAACACATAGGTCATTATTAATATAGAACTTGCATTGATAATAAAATTGTGTTTCACATTCACAACACGGTTCTATTCATTATTAATAAAAAATGTATTAGAAAGAATAAGACCTCAATCATTATTATTAATCCCCTTTGCATTCTCTTGAATTTTTAAGATAAATATGATTAATGTCCACCTTGGATCTAGTGTTAATTATGATGTTTCCATACCTGTCTCTACATTATTAGATTATTTTTGTCTCTTAACTTTTATAGTCACACTAAGAAATGTCTAAAGCAAACAAATGAGACTAAACAATCACAAGGAGACATTATTAGATTAATTTCGTCTCTCAACTTTTATAGTCACACTAAGAAATATGTAAAGTAAACAAATGAGGCTAAATAACTACATGAAGCTCCTTGTTTGTGCTCCAACAACTAAATAATGTACTACATGACCATGCTTATCTTTTAAGCTTCTTCATAATAATATGTTAACACATTAATAAACTATTATACCATTTTTTTTATTTTTTTATTTGAGTTTTAATTGAAGGAAGTCGGTTCAAAACCAAGCATTTTTTCTAATGTGATAATAAATGTTATTTTAATTCTAAAAACAAGTCGTATACTAACTATTAAACTTCTAAAAAATATGGCTTTATTATTGTTTATAATATTTTTTCTATTTTATAATAAAATCCTCCTAAGATTTATAAAGTCAACTTAGGATATTTTTTATAAAAAAAAAAAAAAAAAAAAAACTTTCTTATATTATAATAAAATAAAATGATATATAATTCCAGAATAATCAACTTAGATCTATCTTAACTTTGGATCTTTATAATTATTTATTTTGTTTTATTTTTATGCTACTTAACCAAGTCAAAATGTTTAAATGTTGGATAACATCCTACATTTTAAGTAGTTTTCCATTTTCCCATCAATTGAATTCAACTAAACAATATTTTCCAAGATTATTCAAATGAAACGTAAAAAAAGATTCAACCCCCAAAATTTCCCTATTAAAAAAAAATTGTAAAATGTTAATATTAAATATTTACAATTTCATTAGATCAAAATGATTCTTATCTTTCAACAATAAATATATTTGATTATATTGGTTTTTCTTCCCATTATTTAGAATAATTAAAAAATACAAATTTTTATCATTAAAAAAATTAAAATTAAAATTGAAATTTCAATTTAATCATTTGCTAATGATATATTTAAATTTATTCAAAATCATCAGAATTAAATGGAACCGCAACTTCAGGTGCTATTTGGTCCGCCCTCAGCATCTATTCTACCATTTTTTATATCCAACTACAACGAATAGTTAATGGATTTTTTTTTGTTATTATATATATTCATTGACCTGATAAAATCCATGTGATAATCTAGAATAGCAGAAATATATGAATTACATCAATTGCTTGAAAAGTTAGCTAATCAGTGATTAACCATTGCTAATTATGTAACTTTACCTTTAGGTTGGAACCATTTTCTCTCAAGTTACAACAGAATTAAGATAAGATTAAATAATAAGTATTTTTAATTATTTTTTATACCGAAAATAACCAACACTCAGAATGAAAATAATCGCCACATAACAACATTTGGTTGCTTACCAGGAAATGAAAAATAAATTGTTCTTTTGATAGTTGTCTTTAGTCACAAAATCGTAATCATAGACTACGTATCTACACTATATTTCAGAAAAAGAGCCACAAAGCTATCATAGTTCTCAGAGGGCCACCGACTTTAATTAGTATGACCTAATCTTTTTTTCGTCAATCTTGAATAGTATGAACCTATATATCCTCTTCCCCTTCATGTCCAAGGATGTAGACTTGCTTGCATTCATCACTAACAACCATCCCAGAACATGCCCGACCCCCACAACTGATCAAAGAGATTTACTGAAATTAAACAGGAGGCTTCCCTGCAAGATAATCAATGAATGCCTCGTAGAGAAATCTTGAATTGATTCTTTCAAATAATAAATGGGGAACATGCTTTTAATTCAATTTATATGGAAATGTTTTTAATTCAATTTATATGGAAATGTTTTAAATTGTTCGAGTCATTGGAATTCTAGAAAAGTTGTATTCCATCCAATAATAAAATTGAAGTATTCAAATAAGTCAAAGTTGCAAAGGCCAAACGTCAAGAAAAGGCATGGTGGGATCAAAGTATTATAATTACAGTGAATAAAAATAAGAAAATTTGATAGCATCCATATGGTATACTCTTGCAAAGATCTCAAGGTAAGACACACGCATATATTAAGGCAAGCAAGACACTGATATGCGTGAACAGATCCATCCAAACAGAGATATTATATACCATATTTAGTGAAGCAATGTTTCCCCAGAACGTTCAGATAGTCAATCATCAAAGCCACCATGCCAAAATTTGCAGACACCGGAAAAAACATAGATTTGAACACTGGCGTCATTTGATAGTAGGATAAAGAAGGCATACAATTAAGAAGTTGTTTGATCTTGAAAAAGGTCTCACACATTTAAAATTTATGCAAAGCGCCCTTATTATAGGTACACTTTAAAAATTCAAACTAAAGCGTATGAAGCCATTTAAACGCTGGCACCCTTTACACCAAAAGTCTTTTAAACCAACTTTTGCTGCATATCTCCTATCTCCCTCTCTTAATATTAAGAAATAGAGTCCATATCTCCTATCTCCCTCTCTTAATCTTAAGACAAGGAAAGAAATGGTTAAATATTTTTTTGGTAACTATTACTAATTATTAAAATATTATTAATTTGAAATTATTATTAAATATTAATTAATTATTAATTTGATAGTTGGTTTTTGTTCAGTCATCTAACATTAAATCTGAAAAAAGGTAATGCAAAGTGGCATTCGGTCTTTCTTAAAAGACAAATGAAGTAAGTATTCTTTGAACATCAGCTCTTATTATCCACCTAATATTTATTATTCCAAAATAAATATATCTCTATGCTATAATGTAAAATGATAAAAAGCATATCTAATAAATTTGAACATATAATTTAATATATATATATAGTCATTAATAATATTATTATATCCATATGATGTTGAGTGATTAATACTAATAATAGTAATAGATTCATAAATATTATAAAAAGAATAAAAGAAAATAGCAAATACAATAACAATAAATAATTTTTCAGACATTTCGTAAATCGATCGTAATATCCAAGCTAATTAGACACTGGAAATCGAGTAAAGAGTTTGTTATTAAATTTACCCAGAAATTGAAATTTAGAAAATCAATATTCAGATCTCACAGCAATGTCTGTCATCTTAGTTTGGCCTTCAACCCATTTACAACAATTTCCATATTTTTGTTGGAAGTTCCTCCTTTCTTAACTTCCATCTGCACTACATATCTCGGTCTCTCTACCTCCCACCTTATTTCTTCCCCTTCCATCAATCTCCTCACTTTTTCTGCTATTTCTTCCCTCCCAATAACCTTTACAGTATCATTGTTGCTCTTCAATCTCACTCCAACTTTCCATTCATCGGCTAAGAGTTTGCAGTTAGTGCATTGGTCATTCCCCACAGGGAATCACAACATGGGAATGTCGAGATGCTCTCTAAAATGGAGTTACACTCGCAGTGGCTCAAAAACCCGCTGATGGAGAGATGATTGAGCACTTTCAGTGGTGAAAACCATTAGACAACCACTCCTCGCTCTTATGTTTCATTCAGAAAGTTGTCTGCATGGCTAAGACTTTGGTGGCCTCCGAATGGGGATTTTGGAGTACTCACATATAAAAGTAAACACTCTCCTTCAAACCCATTGTTATTTCCTTTACCTAGCTTGCCAACACCAGGATTAAACTGCCAAACAAAATGTATATCACCTGGCTTGATTGAGGTACGCTGAAGGAAGCAATGGGCCAACACAGTATACCTGCAATTTCAATTTCTCTGACAGAGACTCCACTATATGGCCTTCTAACGCCTCGAAGGAATTGGCTACTACCCAATCTTCTTAGCTCGCTCTTTCTAAGCAGTACTGAACAACAACTCGTGCATTTTCAGGGTCTACACCTAGTTTCAAAAGCGACAGAAGATCTGCGGCGTGTATGGAGATTGCGACACAAGATCTGCGGCATGTATGGAGATTCCACCTAGAACATGAACTACCCATCTCGCCATAGAAATGATGAATGGATAAGGGCTTGAAGGAAAAGTTTTTCCAACAGGGCACGGTAATTTACTGTTAGGCATTCATAAGGTTGTGCAGGTTACAGGTAAGACTGTAAAAGATAAAAAGATAAGAAAATGGTGTCGCTATTTAATCCTCCTTAAATTTTTTCCTCTTACTCTTAATTATGCATTCTATTTTTTTGGTTACATGATATTTTCCTGTTACTCATTATTATGCATTCTCTTTTCGCTGGTTAGCAGTACCAAATTTATTTGGGTAGAAAAAATAATTCAGAGAGACAAGTTTCAGTCTTCTCATTGCATTTCAGAGAACAATTTTCATTCTTATCGACACTCTTCTCCTAGTTTGATTCGCAGATATTTTACAAATGGTAGACAACATAAAGGTGGAAGGTTTATGATCTTAATTTTATGACCATTATATGCATAAACCAAGATTGAACGGTGGCATAAATAAAGATTAGGAATGTTTCATTTTTAACTGTTTATAATCTAATGGCAGAACATTGTTCAATCGTATCTGATTGTCAACAATCGTATCTGACTGTCAACAATAGTACACAGTGGCAATTGAGTGAGTTGTTTTAAAAGAGAAACACCTTATGGTATAAAAAATTTAATGTAGGTATCTCTTTCAGAAACACAAAGTAAAACTAAAGAAAAACACTCTTTATCCTTGAAAACATAAAACCGATATTGATATTGAGACCTATCCGCGGATTTCTAAGAACATGAATTTTAAAGAATGATGAAGTCAGATTACAAGTGAATGTCCAAATTATCTGAAAAATTTGCTCATGCATAGGGATAGACGCTACCCTTGATCTAAGAGTTGAAAAAACAAGCCAAATGTAAGAGCGTGTAATAAAATTGCAGGGAGATGCATAGGCTAGGCTCTGTCACTCTAGAATAGAATATTATTAGTCTTTAGTTTGAGAAAGTTATGATTCCTATTGGTAAAATTATGTTACATTACCCATTTTCTTTTCAAGACATTTTTTGATGATGTTATTTATCTCTTCTTATAAATCATTGTTCCTATATCAAACAATAATCCTCTCAGAAAACCTTTTTCAGCAACATCTTTTTCTTATACAATTACATCCAAATCTATCATCTTCCCATTATTTGGAGTAACCTCATAGCATTTATTCAATATTTTTAAGGCAATCTTCATCATTCCAATAATGCAAAACCTATTTTCATTTCATTCCTAAAAATTAATTAAAATAAAATATCAACAAACAAATGTTAGCAACAACATAATTTACTAAAAAGTCATATATATATATATATATATATATATATATATATATATATATATATATATATATATATATATATAATTTACTCATTCCTCATATGAAGTAAAGGAAATGGAGAGGGATTACCTTCATAAACTCAGCATCAATGGGAGGTATATGGTCGAACATATTCCCACCTGAGTTGGCTTTACCAAATCACCAGAAGGTATTGGATTTTTCAATAATGGCCTTAGCATGCTCGGTCATCTACGCAAGCTCATGCATGTTTGTTGGTTGGACCATAATCCAGTGGAAATAATCCATGGGAGTTATAATCTACAATTTCGATGGTCTCAAGTTCTTCGGTCGGGCACCACCATGACCATGTTTATTGGTTTGAGAAATATACCAACTTTGTATAATTTGAGGTTGTGGAGGGATGAAACCTATTTTTTTATGGGGTTGGATGACATATTATCGAGGAACATGGAGTTCATTATTGACATAAATGGCATGTAATGAAATTTACCTATAGATATGGATGTATAACCCTTCATTCATAATTTTTCAATCTAAAATTTATAAAAAAAAAAAAAAAAACAATTTTGAAAAATTATGTTACATAATAAACAAAATTTAATAAAATGTACAATAGAAACTATTATATTTGAAAATAATAATGATTCAATAAATATTTATAGAAGTTAACAATCAATACATGTGTTTATTAAATAAATTATTTTTAAATAATAATGATTCTTTTCCTTTATAAAAAATATATTTACATAATAAACAAAATGAAATCCATAATAGAAATTACCATAATGCAATGTATATTAGAAAATATAATATATAAAAGAATAATAATAATAATTCAATCAGATAAGTATAGAAGCTAAAAGTAAATAAGATTTGTTAACCCACGATGGCCTCCAATGCAATGAGAAAATTCCCATCCCAAACCAAAGCTAGAATCAAGTGAAATATTAGATGATTTACTATCTAGAGATACGATTAAAAAAAATCTAGAGAAGCCCACTTACTTGGATCACTTTCACACACGAGAGCTATAAAATTGAAATAGCAGGAAGGAAAGCACTCCTAGTTGGGTTATGTTTTGTTGCAGTCTCCTCCTCCATAACAATATACCCAATATAGTGTGCTCTACAACATGCCATCAGGTTCTTGTGGATGTGTTATACACCATTGTGCCACAACTCGTTCTGATCAACACTCAACATACCCAAACACTAATTCATTATTCCAGGAGGGGAAATAATTGTGTAACTAATACAGGACACATCTGCCTTCCTACCTGAATTCACATGTACTATCCATGTATTCCTTGGTGAAAATAAAAAACATTAATCGACACATAAAATATTAACTGAATCTGACCACCCCATGCGAATCAAATTATTCGTTAAGTGAAAAAGAAGAGAAGAGAATCAAGGTTCATACATGTGAGAGTTGTTGGAGAGAAAACTATCACGAGTACGAGTAGTAGAGGGCGAGGCCAGAGATTCATTGTTGTACTATTTTCCATGCGAGTGATATGATATCAACGATTACCAATGGCTTCCAAAGAGCGAGCTAAAAATTTACCAATTGGGTAGATGTTTTTAATATGATAATTGTGGAAGTTGTCACAAAATATTATCGCATCAGGAAACCATTCAACAGGAAGTATTTGTTTGATTAAACTTTGAATGTGCTTATTATGTGGTCTAACTATTAGTTTTCTATCAACTATTAATCATTAATCTGACGACCTAAAAATCTTCAAACATCTAACATTCCATCCAATCGTGGAGACTAGTACACAATGGAAACTGGGGGAGTTGTTCTCAAAGAGAAACTCCTTACATCGTAATTAACTTACATGGTCACTCATTATTGTGGGACCCACACGAGTTGTACAAAGGCAACCATAATTACTTCTAGAAAGATGAGAAATAAAAAAGTAAATTTTAACGTCCAAAAGGCTAAAGATAGTCTATGGGGCCTCTTTTAGAGTGAATTAAAACTTGAAAAAGAGTATACAACTCAAGAGATTTAATCCTCTTCAATATGGAACTATATTGGTTCTATATATCCATATAGCATGTGTAACTTTTCATTTTTAAAACATTACTTTTGAATTCATAAATGGATACAATGCCTTGAAATTTTACTTGGACACTTGGATTGTGTAAACAACACGAAAAGAATTAAAACTGGAATTAATGGCTGCAAATTAATTTAAATTTTTTAAAAGAAGATATCTAAAATTCTAAAACATACCCCCTTCTTTATGTTGTTGATTGTAGAATATCCCAGAATCTAAATGTCACTCATGTGAAATATGATATGTATTTATTCTCATTATCAACAGACACTGAATTTAGTCATTTCCTCCTTGAAATTACATTTTTTTTGCGCCAATGCCTAGTAGGACCTATGGGATTTTTTCTTCTCATTACCTTGCATGTTATAGCTTGGATAGAATATTTATATAATATTTTGACATAATGGTATGATTGGAAAAAAATATTTAGCGATGTGGTTCGAGCAACAACTGTAAGACAGTCATCAACACAAGTGTGAGACTATTGCAAGCTTGAACACATTTCCTCTCCTCCATCCTCCATCCTAATGTTGTTATCTTTCCTTTGTGGCAACATTTTTGCATTAACATCATAGGCATGTTCAATTCCTTTGGCATATATTTGCACCTCGAGGGGAAATTTCTATTACTTATTTTGAAAAAATAAATAAATATTTATAATTTATAGCTTTAATTACACAAATTTCCTAGAATTTTGATTCAACCATTAATATTTATTGGATGGTAGGGTTTTATTTCCATGGAATATTCATGGACCAAAGATTGAGGTTTATCACCAAAGTATTTATGCTCTTTCTACCATTTTAATTAAATTGATTAATTAAAAAAAAGTATTATGTGGATAAGTGTCATGTGAATATGTGTTATATGAAATGGGTTATGTTTTCTTGAGCATGTGGTACACAAGTTCAAAAATCAGAGGAAAGAATCCATAATTTTTCTATTTGGTCATCTTTAATATTGCAATTCTTATCTAATATTTAGATCCTTTCTTTTTAAGAATTTTTTCAAACTATTGAACTATATTGTATTCTATAAATGTAAGAGGAAGCTCATCAAATTATTTGAAAGTGAGGGGAGAATTCTTAGTGTGAACATTGTCTCACCTATAAGATACATCATTGTATTCTTTTATTGTCCTTAATTTGTTTTCCTCATATTAAATATTGAGAAGATATGGCTGAGCAGTTGTGTGGTGTTATGTTGAGGAGGTGAAAGATTGTTGTTGTGTGTCGAGTGCTCAGACTAGGTGCTAACCTATGGAGTGGTTGTTGGATTCAAGAAAAGATCTACATCATTTGAGGAACATTATGTAAATTATAGAAATTTGAGCCAAGAAAACTATGTGAAGGAAATCATGTGCATGTAAGTGATTATGATAAAGTTTCGGAAGGTATTGTGCACTACTACTATTGGAAGCTTGGTGAACATGATCCATAAAATACCATTGATATTCCACTGGATGGTTCATCACAATAAATCTAATAATAATATATTAGAATTCTAGAATTGTAATCTATTACAGTTTTATTAGACTTTAAGATATGCAGATTTAACCGTAATTAGTGCATGGCTGTGAATGGAAAATATGCATAAAAGTAGAGAATGAAAAAATAATCTCATATACACACATAAGAAATAATATATTCTCTATGGGAAAGCCTTTCAAGAGAAAACCCAATTGGAGGGCAGGATTGCTTCACTCTCTTTCTCTGTTTGGAAATATGAATGCAGGTGCAAAGAAGTAATGTTTATGGCGCTTGGGATGGTATAGTGGAGAAATCATCTCTGTGCGCTCTACTTGCTGTCTCTCATGGCTATATTTTCTAAGCTCTGTAACAAAATGCTCTCGAAAGAATGGAATGCCTCTTTCTCCTAGTGGCCCGGTTATAACACAACCCGATATCCTACTAGTGGTTAATTTTGACTACATCAACTCTTAAGAAGATTTACAATATAGAATCTTTTGGACTATTTTACATCATAATCATGTGGCTATCCCCTTTTCCTTGAATAACGGAGGTTGACGTGGCATACTCTCAAAATATAGGTGTGAAAGTAGGAAGGTCAACTTATGAGTGGAATAAATTTTGCGTACAGACTCTGATTGGTGTGCTTCTTATGTTGTTGGAAATATATCCATGTGTAGAATAACATTAAAATTTTCTGCAATAAAGTGGAAAATTTTTACCCACCCAAAAACAGCATTTGATTCCTCAAAACGCTCTTGGAAGGTTTCAGACCCCATTTTTCCAAACTTGGTCCTACTGATAAAAATGGTCTCGTGAGCTGATTCCTCCACTTTTTCCACTCCAAATGCATGGAGACAGATGAAAAAAATATAATTATTCAATCCAAATCACACATCCCCATTTTGGGAGGATTGTTTTCCCCAAAATATTCTATAGAGTGAGGTGAGGAAATATTTCCTCCACCTTCTCTTTGTTGTACGATTTAGCTTTACTTGTAATTTCTCCCTTCAACCCAGTATTCCAAAGGTCATGTTGCCCTTGTCTTGTAGTTCTATACCTCTTCTGTGAAATTGTATCTTCTTTCAACTCTGCCCGAGAATCTGGTGACAAATCCTCCACATAAGGTCAGATATGTTTCTCTTCCTGATCTAGCATGGAAGGCTCATAGCTTTTAAAATTATCTACATTCACACCTGAGTAAATATGCATATATGGTGGTAAATTAAGTCAAGAGGCATTATCATCCACCTTTTCCAATATCTCAAAGGGACCATACCTCAGAGCCTTGATTTTTTTACCAGGTGCCTGCAACCTCTCCTTGTTCAATTGTAACCATACTATGTCTCCCACCTTAAATGAATTCTCTATTTTTTGTTTATCATGCATGTTCTTATATTTCTCATGCGACTTCTGCATTTTTTTTGTACTTGTAGATGGATTTCCCTAAATTTATCTATAATTTTTTTATCCCTCAAATCATCTCCTATAATATCTTCCCTTACTTGTCCTTATTTCTGATATGAAATATCCAAAGGTGAAGGTGGAAAACATCCAAAACAATTCTCAAATGTGGACTTTCCTGTAGAAGTGTGGATTGTTATGTTGTAAGAAAGTTGTATGTACCATATTTTCATCCCATGTCTTTGGATGCTTTTGGTTTTATCCCCTCAGAAGCTACACAAAAGTGTTATTGACTACTTCTATATGTCCGTATGTTTGTGGATGGAATGCTGTAGATATCGTTAAATTTGTGTCCATCTTCTCCCACAGTGTAGTCTAGAATGCACTGAGAAATATTGGATTCCTTTCTCAAATGATGCTCCTTGGTATCCAAAAGTGCACCTAGACCTATCCAAAGAACAATTTGCTTCTTCTTGTTGGCTGATGGTATTTTTACAGGGCATAAAAAAACACATCTTGTTGAACCTATCAACTACCACAAAAAGGTAGTCATATCTTTTCCTCGTTGTTGGTAAACCTCCCACAAATTCCATGGAAATGCTTACCGAAGGATTATTAGGTACAAGTAAGGGATGATATAGACCCTTGTTCCTATTGCTAGGTTTGTTGGTATAGAAAATAATTCATCCTCTTATTAGCCTAGCTACTTGCTATTGCATCTTGGGCCAATGCACATACCTCTACAAGTTAGCCACAGTCTACCCTACACCAAAGTTCCCTGCAAATTTGGAGGGGTGATCCTCTCTAATTAGCTGCAATGAATCACCTTTAGGAACACATAACTTATCCACCCTATAGAGTAACCCATCCTAGATATGGTAGTCAATGGTGGTATCACCATTGTGCACATGACTCTAACTCTGCAACTATTGATACACCTCCTTGAAGTCCTCATCCTCTGAATATGCCTCTCTATATGCATCATGTGTGAATGATCCATGTACATAAGAGTACCAAAAGTTGTAATATTCAATGTGGGTGGCCTTAAAGAATATCATCCAACTTTCTTTTGCTTCCCTTATTATACTTGATCACCAAATGAAATTGATATAAAAAATCCATCCACTTGTCATGCCTAGTATGTTGTAGCTTACTCTAGGTCTGTAATTATTGTAACGACTGGTGATATATGACGATTAATCTTCTACCAATTTTTCATCCTAGGTATTCAGATGCTTAAGGTTGTATCCCCTCAAAAGCTACACCAAAGTCTTGTTTCCCTCCTTCTTTTGCCTCATAATGCTTCTAATTCTTCACAACTTGTACCGTGGAATAGATATCTTTGTCATAGTTAGGGTAGCTAAGAACTACCCCATGAAATACTTCATAATGGTAGCATAGAATACTTCCTCCCTACATCAACACAACTCCTATAACATACCCACTCACATCTACCTCCACTTCAAAGGGTGGCTGCAACTTTGGAAATGCAAGAAGTGGTGCTTGGATGGTCTTCTTATTTATCTTTTCAAAATCCATTTGCTGACCTTTTCCCCAATATAAAATCTTGCCACATTTTGTTATGGCATGGATCAGTGCTTCTACTGCTAAAAATGAGTCTATGAGTTTCCTCAGGTATTGTGATTCTCGAGTGAAACTCCTTACATCAGAAACATTAGTAGGCACCGACCATTTCATGATCGCCTCCATGTTGGAAGGATATATCTTCAACTCTCCTCCGCTAATCACATACCCTAGACACACCAAATACTTCCATGCAAACTCACACTTATTAATATTTGCTAGAAGTTGGTGCTTCTTCAATGTTTCCAATACCTATGTCAAATGTGAAATGTGCTCCTCCCAGGTAGAACTATATACCAGTATATCATCCAAATAGAAAATAAAAAATGAATCTATAAAAGGGAGAATTAAATCATTCATTAATATCATAAATGTAGTTGGTTAATTACAAAGGCCAAATATCATGACTAGCCACTCATACAAACCATGTATGGTTTTAAAGGAATTTTTCCAGGTATCTTCTTCTTTAACTTGTATCTAGTGATATAAAGATTTAAAGTGTATGTGATCCAACAAATCGTCTATCATGGAAAGGGGGTATCTGTTCTTGAGCATGATTTTTTTAATGCCATGTAATCTATACACACCCTCCAATTCCCATCCTTATTCGGCACAATGATGATGGGTGAGTGACATGGTGATTTACTCAACCAAATGAATCCCTATTATAGTATATGTTGCAACTATTTCTTCACCTCATTTGCTTCTATAGGAGATTGTCTTTACAACCCAATGTTTGGAAATGGGGAGTCTAGCAATATATGAATCTCATGCTCTACTTCTCCCTTAGGTTGTAACTATTTAGGCTCTCGCAACACATCCTTGTATGCCTCTAACAACTCCTCCAATTATTGTTTTTGTTTCTAAGTATAACCCTCCAGGGATGCCTTATCTCTTAATTACTCCTCTACATACTAATTTTCTTTTAAAATAATAAAACATACTTCTTGTTGGAACTGATCAATTTATTGGCTTGGTTGGCCCTTACTAGTGAAATCTTCAACTTCCTTTGTGCACATTGATGATGAATGAGTTTTCATCCTTGATGAGCTAGTATTGGTTAGCTCTCCTCATGCATATTGCATCACATACGTACATGTATGGACTACTAAACACGAGTCCACAAACATCAAGGGGAACCACATCTATATCTACCTCACTAATAAAATCAACATTGATAGAAAATATAATTTGACACAATTTTGTTACCTTCAAATATGCATCCTTAGTTACCTGTCCCAGTGGATATGGGTTTATATGATAACAAACTTTGAGCCCTAACTTCTTGACCAAATATGTTGCTATGAGATTCGCCTGTGATCCTGATTCAAATAGAGCATGAATATTTGTCTTCTTGAGTTGTATCTTTATATTTAATATTATGGTCATTTGTTTCTCTTCCTGTTGTTGAAGGCTAATCAGATTCACCTCCTTCTAAACTAATGTACACACAATCTTATAATCCAAATTCAAGTTTCTTCCAACTTGATTTCTCAAATTAGTGTCCATGAAATTATTCTTCTTATTATATTTATTCTTGTTCTTTAGGTTTATCTCTTGATGCAAATTCCAAGAATTTTCCTTTGTATCACCGTCAATGTTGGAGTGGTTCCAGTGGTTGCTAGCATATTTCTAGTGGTGTGTTATGGATGTCATATTCTTATCTTTTCTCCTTTTTTATTCTTCTTCCCCTCCTTAGAAGCACCTTATTCCTCATTCTGCTTTGGTCCACCTGATTGCACTCTCTCCAAGCATATGTTCCCTAGTTATTGTGTATGTACACGAGCCTCATCCACTAATTTGGGCTTGAACAACATCACTTGATCACAAAGAAGGAGGTGCAGACCCCCAAAATACGTTAGGATTACATCTTGGTTCTTTGGAGAGATACCCAACATAATATACATCTTCTGGAATTTTGTGGTGCACTCCTGCATGCTTTGGCCCGATTTTTTCTTGAAATAATGCAACTGGATCCCCTAGTCTTCCACATAACCAGTGGGATAAAACTGTGAATTAATTAGTGTTTTGAAATCATCACACTTAATCATTGGAGGTTTTACCTACAACATCATAGTTTATATGTGGGTCTCCCACCAAGTTAGTGCATGGACCTCTAATTTCAGCTACAAGAATGAGATTTTTCTCACTTCCTCGATCTGATGGACACTGAAATAAATTTCTAGTTGCTACAACCAGTGGTTTATCTTCAGAGCATCAATCTCTTCGTGATACAACTTGATATTTATTTTTTCTTCCATTTTAAACATGGAATTATTTTGTTTCATGAAACTTGAAGTGGGTTTATCTTTTTCAGGTCCTTTCTTCGATTGGTTCCTTGTTTCTCCCTGATATTCTGATCCATGTTCTGATTTTTCATCTGCATTCAAACCCCAATATTACCCAAAATACCTAGATTTATATTCAAGGCCACCATGGGGAGGTTCACATTATGGTTGACATATACAAATTTTTGTTTCAACTTCATAAACCTCACCTCTACATGATTAGGATGTTCCTTTAGAGATTCATCACCCGTTCTTAATGTTTTACAATTTTTGGTCCCGTCGATCTAGATTCCTACTTTCTCCACCAAATAATCAAAGAAAAGTGATCTGATACCAAAGTATTCATAAAATACCATGGATATTCCACTCAAAAAATCATCATAACAGATCTAATAATAATATATTAAAATATTGATATTTTACACTATTACAATTTTATTAGACTTTAAGATCTATATATTTAACTGTAATTAATGCATGCATGTGAATATAAAATATGTAGAGAAGTATGTAACGATAAAATAAGCTCATATAATCACATAAGATACAAGATATACTCTTTGTGAAACCCTTATGTGAGAAAACCTAGCCGGAAGGTAATGCTTCTTCACTCTCTTTCTCTATCTGGAAATATGGATGCAGGTACAAAGAAGAAATGCATGTGGACCATGGGATGCTATAGTGCAAAAATAATATTTGTTTTATCTACCTCCTATATTTCCTAGATATATTTTCTTAGCCATTGAACACAATTCTCTCGAAATAATGGAATGCCTCTTCCTCCCAGTGACCTGGTTATAACACATCTCGATAGCCTACTAGTGGTTAATTTTCACTACATAAAATCTTAAATAGAGTTACATTATAGAATATTCTAGAGTATTTTACATCATAATCAGGTGGATATCCCCTTTTCCATTAATAATGGGGCTAACGTGAGATCCTCCTGAACTATAAGTGTGAAAACAGGAAGGTCAACTTCTGGGTGGCATACTTTTGGCATATGGACTCTGATATGCACTCTTATTGTGTAATTGGAAATATATTTATTTTTATAATAGCATGAAATGGTGTGTAATTAAAGCGTAAAATTTTTACCCCCAAATTTTTTTTTTCATGCCTCAAAGTTCTCCTGAAAGGTTTCAATCCTTGTTTTGCAAAACTAGGTCCCATAGGTAAAAATGGTCTCGTGAGCGGATTCCTCCACTTTTTCCACAAAAAATGTATCAAGATGGATGAAAAACAATATAATGATCCAATTTGAATAATATCAACTGATATGCAAGAAAAAAATTGAAATACAAGCTACAAGTGGGCTGAAGTGTTGCAAATATGAATGTTCAGTGTAAGTAATGTGCTTTCTATCTATGCACATTGTGCGAGTTTGATAAATATGAGTTGTGTTAAAGAATGTGTTTAAGTTTGTGTAGCTGAGTGATAATAAAGCTATACTAGGAGTCGAAATTCTACAAACCAGAGATGATGAGGATTGGGCACTATGTGGGTATGACTATGAGGTGTGAAGTGTATTGTTGCAATTGCAAAGAATTTTGGAGTTATCAATTTTCTTACTCCCAAGTCATTTTTAAATGCACTTAGGATTTTATACAGTAAGGCTATGCCAACCTTCTATGCATTTAGGAACAACGATCATATTGCAACAAAATATTGTAACTCCACTTCCCCCAAATGGAAGCTCATTGAAAATAGATAGGAAAGGGAAAAAAAGTTTAATGTGAATTTCAATAAATGAAGCATACTATCAATCCCATCATTGAATTTTTTTTCTCATTGTCACATTCATTTATAATTACTAAGAATTTCCATTCTATATTCCAAAATGTTTTTTCAGAGTATGAGGAAGAAACAATGTTGGTGATGCATTTATTGTGTGGACTCATTCATATCTAAACATGATCATAACATAATATTAATGTAGAATAATCTAAATTTATTTTAAAATTTATATTTTTTCCTCTTAAGTATTCTATAAATTTCTTGTTGTGTTCAACCTATGAGAGAACATAAATTATGAGGTAACTTGTAGAAATTTGTTCATTTATTTCAAGTTGGGGAATATATATTTTTTTCCAAGATGGCTAATCCTTTAGCAAAATCTTACTTAAGAAAATCAAACAAGTTAGATAGGTAAAATTATGTGAATCACATGTTCAAGATACAAATTTTATTGGAAGGGATAAATTCGTGGGCCATTGTATCTAGACATGAAACCAAAAATTAAGCCCCCACAAACTGGCTTCAGGATTGGGCGTGTCATGAGAGCAAAGGAAAATTTCTTCTCAAAATATTTCTGAAGGACAATATTATTCCACATATTAAAGATTTTAAGACATCCAAGGAGACATGGGATACCATTAAAGGTTTTTATTAACTAGGTTTTATTATTAAAGAATATATTTATTTCAATTAAAATGAAGGAGAATTAGAATGTCAATAACTTTATTGCTAGAAATAATTTTTTTAAAGGAAAACAAGGTGATATTGGTGTAAACACCACACACAAAAGTGGTAACTATAACATTTTTTGGAATTTTAGAATAATATTAGATGTTTGTTCTATGTTTTACAGTTTGAGAAATAGCTTCTACATTTTATGAACTCACTTGTATTTTTCTACAATAAGGAGAACAAGAGAAAAAAATGAATGTTGCTCTCGAAATTCAGACTTGGGATTGGGGGCGAAATGGAAACAACCTTAAGAAGTAAATACGTTGGAATGAAATAAGGGAAATGAGACACCAAACATAAATACACAATGTGTAAATCCACCATATGCAAAGTAACATCAATGTATGACACCACCACTCTACTCATCCTCATTACCTATTTGCTCAAGGTTTCGGAATATTTCTAGAGAGATAATAACCACTTGAGGAAATATTAAAAGGAATGATGCATGCTATCATTGTGGAACTTTGGATACTATTTTGGATATCTCTTTAAAAGGATGTATCATTAGTACACGCATAGAAACAAAAAACATATTTATCATTTTTTTTATGGAGGAGAAGTAATGAATGACGACTTTAAAAATATCAAACTATTTATTTTATATATTTTCTTGTCCATTGAAATATATGGATCAAATACATGGTTTTTTTATTATGTAAAATCCATTCATATGTCATGTAATAAGGACCAATTTGAAAATTATCATGAAACAAATAATGGTGTTAATATATATATTAGGGATGATCAATCACATAAAATAAATTGGTCTGTTGATGTATCTATGACATTACCAAATGGTTATGTTAAATGGATTCAAACTGTGATGCATGTTCATAATATAAAGAACTTAATCTCAGTTTATATCATAATAGATCAAAATTTGAAGGTATAATTTGCAAAGTTTCATTGCGTGGTGAAAGATATGTGAGATCACTACAAGATTATTGCATGACGAGTTAGATTTTGAGGTTTATACAAGCTTGATGTGACAAACATGATACATCCTATGTTGGCATATACGACCATGACAATAGAGGCTATATCGCACCAAAAATATGGTCACCTTAATTATCATGATTTTTATTACTTCAAAAACATGGAATGCCAGAGGGACTTCCATTTCCTAAGAATGAATATGCTAAATATGAATGGAGTGCATTAGGGGAGTTGCATAAGGAATAATTCCCTACTCATAAAGATAAAATAAAATGAGACATTCTTGATTTGTCCATACGAAGATGTGTGGTCATATGCAAACAATATTACTTGAAAGATCAAATATTTATTTATCTCTATTCATGATTGCATAAAATGCACATGGGCTTATTTTATGATAAATAAAAGTGACGTATCTTAATTATTTAAAGAATTTAAAAATATGTCTTAGAAGTAAACATTCAAATACATCAAAATACTTGAATCGGATCAAGGAGGAGAATATACATTAGTTGCATTACCCAAAATTTTCAAATCCCATGGAATTATGAAACAGTATATAGTGCCACATACCCCACAACATAATGGAGTAGCTGAGAGAAAAAATAGAACATTAGATGAATTTGCATATAACATGTTAAAAGGTAAAAATCCTACAAATTATTTTTGGGCTAAAGATATCAACATTATTTTTTATTTGAAAGATAGAAGTCCAGTTAAGTTTAGATAATAAAAGTAATTTTGAAGCTAATTATTTTTATAAATTATAATTCAATTGTTTAAGAATAATTTGAAGAAAAACATTTTCTCATGTTCCCAAATAATATAGGAGAAAACTTGATGCAAAAGAAATCAAGTGCATTTTTATTGGTCAATGCCCTAATAAAAATTCATAAAAGATGTTTTATCCCTATACACATAAAGTTTTTTCAGGTAGAGATGTGTTATTTCATGAGTATGTAGATGAGAGCCATAAGGTGGACATTTATGAAGCATGAAATGTTCCTTATGATTATGATGATAATGTTAAATAATTTAGTAGATGATAAACAAAAACTGAAAAATGAGGATGAATCCAACAACATGGACACATCATGTAGCCAAAGCAAACCAAAAGGAAGAGATGAATCATCACAAAGGAAAAGGTGAGGTGACAATAGTGAACTTCCAAGGATTTTTTCATGCCAAATAAACTACCTATAAGGTATAAATGCTATTCCTTGATGACTGAAGTAATAAATGTCGTAGAACCTTTGAATTTTAAATAAGCTAAAGAGAATTTAGAATAGAGAGATATAATAAAGGGAGAGTATGAGTCCATAATGAGAAATGATATATGGGAATTAAGAGAACTTCCTAAAAACAAAAGTTCCCATAGGATGCAAATGGTTTTTGAAATCAAAATTTAATGTTGATGGGTAGTATAAATAAGTACAAAGCTTTATTGGTTGTAAAAGGTTATTCACATAAATAATTTATTATGAAGACATTTTCTTACTCATTGGTAAGCTAAACATTACTAGATTAATGATTACGTTAGCTACAAAACATAAATATGAACCACATTAGTTATATGTAAAACCTATTTTTCTGAATGGGGAATTAAACGAAGAAGAGTATCATGTTTATCCAGAAGTATTTGTAAGGAAGGGTCAATAATATCATATTTGTAAGTTAAATAAATATTTATATGCATTTAAATAGACACCAAAATCTTGTTATGTAAATATTGAATCTTTCTTTCTTCATAAATGTTTTATGAAAAGTAGGAGTGATCCTAACTAGTATATCATGTTAGATCAGAATGGGAATATTCCTTTGATTTCCTTCTATGAGGAGGATCTTATTATAACACAAAACACATCTATGTTGATTGAATAAATTAAATGGCAACTATCATAGGCTTTTGAGATGAAAGACATTAATAAATTGCATTATCTCTTAGGTCTCAAAATATTGACAGAACTAACTTAGAGACTTGACACAAAAATAAAATATACAAGGGATATATTGAAAAGGTTAAATATGGATCAATATATGGTAGTTTTAATTCCTTTAAAATGGAATGCTAAAATATTTAGGGATGATGGGAAAAAAATAGTGGATGGTATGTTTTATCATCAGTGGGTGATAATTCTAAACTATCTCACTATAACTAGGCTAGGAAGAAACATCCTTAGTTCACGGGAAATCCTCATGAAATTAATTACAAACAATTAAATGGATTCTTTTGATATTTTAAAGGGACTAACAATCGTCATATTTAATATGTTAATGAATTTTATGTTGAGTTGGGAGGTTATTCTAATTCAAATTATGTTGGAAATCCTAATGATAGAAAATAAACCAAAATATATAAATCTATCCTTAGATATATGGTCATGTCATGGAGCACCAAGAAACAACCAACTGTCTATTTGTCATCAAATAAAGTTGAGTACAAATCCTAATGTAGTGATATTAGTGAAGTAATTTGGTTGACACTGATTCTTAAAGATGTGGGAGAAGAAAAGAAAATGATAAAAAATAAGATGTGATAAGAAAAGTTCCATAAAACTAGCCAACAATGTTGTATATCATGCAAGATTAAAGTAAATTGAAACCTAACATAATTTTGTGATGGAAAATATGAAATCAAAGGATATTGATCTAATTTATTGTAATACAAATGAAAATGGAGCTAAAACCCTTACAAAGCCCCTTAGAAAGATAAAGTTTGAAATATTTAGAAAAGATTTAGCTGTTGTAGAGAAACAATTTCTCCATTTAGAGGAGTGTTAGAAAAAATAATGGAATAATTCTCTATTTGGTTGTCATTAATATTGAAATCCCTAATTAAGATTCAGGTCCCATCTTTTAATAATTTGTTCAAATTGTTTAACTATATTGTATTTATCTAAATATAAGAGGATGTTGATTGAATGATCTGAGGGTGAGGGTGTAACAAACTTGGAAAAAATTCCATTTAATAAAAGTTAAAAATAATAGCCATGGTTTACGGGATGCTTATTCCAAGCTGAATCTTGGGATAATCATCGTAGTGGATGTTCATTTCCATTATTATGGCTAAAGGAAATTTGGAAAGGAAAAAGAAAAGGCTTTGGAAAGGAAAAATGACATAGTTAGCACATTTATTTATTAAAATAATGGAAATTAGAAGAACATGCAGACAAAAGGTCATAGGTTTCATGCGAGGAGGAAAATGAAGGAAAATAATGGAAAATGAAGAAAATTGAATCCTCATCGATAAAAATGCTTCTCGGGATGAGTTGCAAGATTTTTCTCGATATTTTTCTCACCTTTTCTCAGTTCCTTTTTGGAGCTCTCTAATTATTATCTATCTCTTTCTCTCACTCTTAGACACTAAAAGTTTCATGGAGCATTTTTGCATTGGACCAAGAAAGGAAAGAAATCAAGAAGGACGAGGAAACAACAAAGGAGGAACATGAATGAAGCATCTACAACAAGATTATTGGCAGGTATCGGTTTGCATGTGTGTTTTCATTGATACATTTGGCATGCATGGTATTGTTGGGTCTGTTTACTTGGTAAACTAACCCAAGTATTTTATTATCAATCCGGGTTTGTAAAACTTAGAAAAATCTCCAAAATATATGGATTTCAACTACAGTCAAGTTTAGAAGATGAATTATTGATTTTAAAGGAAATGCATATTACAAATATAAAACTTAGCTAATTAATTTGTAATTCAATATGTAATAAGCAGAAGAAGAAGCACCTAAATTAGGAGAACTTGGTTGACCTTATTTGTAGTTATAATATCTCTATTTTACTGTTTTTATTTAGACAATTCAAAATTATAAACGTTAAGTGGACCTGAAGGAAAACTGTATGTGTGGATATATTATTTTTAAATTAATAAATGTGGAATTTTAATTATTGTGCAAAGACTACAGTAAATTGGAGACCAGGATTTCAAGTCCATGAGGATGGAATTAAATCCAAAGACTTTCCCAAAATCTCCAAAAATCTTTGGACAAACAAAATAAATTAAAATTATTAGATTGGAGATAAAAATCTAAAATATACCTCAATAAAGTGGAAAGTTACTAAGAGGAGGTGAAATACAACTAGAAAGAGGGAAAAACTAGTTTTAAAGAGCTTTTGTGGAAAAAACAAAAGTAAAATGTAGTCTAAAGGAAAATAGCATCCCGATTTAACTGGATGCAGTTATGGAAACATGTTGAAGCAAAAGCAGGCTTAAATAAGCCATTTCTAGGTAGAAAAGAGGTTTTCTACACTTTGGAGAAATTGTTCTATGTTTGGGGAGAGCTATGGATGAAAGCTCAAGGTTGGGTGGCAAATAGTCTTTACCAGAATCCATATGCACAATATTAAATTATGTCTTGTTATTATGTGGTTATGATAATGATAATAATTGGATAATAGTAATTGTATTTTAATTAGGAAGATAAGTGGAAAAATATATCTTTAAATTATTAATCTAGATAATTGTTTATTTTATTATTAATAGTGACGTGTGTGATTTATTTAACAAAACATAACTATAGTAGGTATATTTTAGCTATGTATAGTTACATAGACTAGTTAACTTAGTTAACCAATAGGAAGAATGTCTAAACCCAATTATAAAGGTTTAAATTTGTTGTTGGGTTTGTAAGAATTAATATATTACAAATAGAAAATACATCATTAGGAGTGGAGAATATTCTAAAGATGTTAACATTATGATTTCACATAATGATTTACTTCTGTAAACAATAAAGAAATAGAGATATATGTATATATATATACAGTGGAATTTAATTGTATGCTTGGAAGAAAATATTTTGTACAAATTAAGTATAAAAACTCATACTGTATCTAAGATATAAAAATAAATATATCTCCATTTACTTCTTATGCTCAAATAATAATTACCGTATCAATTACGTATTGAGGTACTATGTGTATGGTATAAGTATAAACATAAATATAAAATATGATTTATGCATAAGTGATGCCTGTAGTTGAAATACAATAGTTAACCTGGAAATCTTATATACAATTAATTCAAAGATGGAAACTCATCAAATAAACAAGAACAAAAATATGTATTTATATTCATAATAAAATTTCAGATATCACCATCAAAAGCATAATGAATGAAAATCCCTTTTTTTTGACATAGATAAGATATTGTCTACATGAATCAATATCATTGAATTCTGCTGGCTTAATTCTATGAATTATAGTCTGAGAAATCAAGAAAATAATTATTGATTGAGAATGGACATATATGATGAAATTGACACGTTATATCCTAAAACAATAGATGAAGGTTATCAAATGGAATTAAAAACTCATGAAAAACATATGAGGAAGCAATCTACAAGAGGGAAAATTACTCTTAGATGAAGAGGAAGTCAATGTGGTAGAGGAAGTTCTACAACACCAAGAGGAGGAGCTAGGAGAAGTAGCTCAAATTAGCAGACAATAAGAAGGAGTGATATTAGAGGAAGGGGGAGTTTTTAGTCTGAGAAATCAAGAAAATAATTATTTGCTTTGTGAATTATTAGTTTGAGAAATCAAGAAAATAATTATTATTTTCATAAGAGAGTTACTTATCTACCTTTTACAAAGTATTATTATCCTGAATGATGTAAAGTTATAATATGAAGAGAGTATACATATATACCAAAAAGAATATAATTAAAGATTTATCAAAATATATTGCATCAATTGGAATATATAGATATAAATCGACTTTACTAAACTAACTAAGATAAATTCATGTTAGGAAATACAATTCGGTGATATACAAATCTTTTATCAATATTATAAACAGTAAGGAAATTTCAAAATTTATTTCCATGATTTGAATTACAATTAATTCTTCACATACTATGGATAGTATATAAGAAGGGAAATAAAATTAACCAAAAGCATTGAGGAAAAATGAAGGGTTATATAGTAAAGAGATATGAAGGCTGAACCCGAAAATATCTCTAATTAAATTGAAAAATTACTAACTTTGATTTTAATGTATTATGTCTCATGCATACAGAGGAATGGTACAAATTCCTTCTTGAATCGAAGTAAAAAAAAAAAACATTTGTAAGTTTCAGACAAAGAGTAATTTACATATGAATAATTTTCGCACATTTCGCATGAACTACATTTGGAATCTTGAGATTGCTTTTGATCTCTACATGTAGTCTTTTTTGAATGAAAAAATTTCCAATAGGAAGAACATATCTTTTCAATGAAACTAACCATGTATCAATTGAGCTCTAATTGAAAAAAGAGTTTAAAGAAGTAGATATATGTACAAATTATCCCTTTAATTTTGATTGGAAATATAAGTCTAGTAGATATCTATGTTTTTTGAATTTGTTTCAATGTTGTTAATGCACTCAAATATGTAGCCTTGTTGATTTAATTACATTGTGGAAACTTTTTACCAGAAAATCCAACTAGTTTTTCATCAATGCACATAGAAAAACTACTTGGAACAATTAATTGCATTCTAGAACATATCTATCCAATACAAGTAACATTTTTCATCAATGCACATTGAACATATCTGACCATTGGACAAACAAATTTTGTACTAGATTTTCAAAAAGGAATAGAGATGTGGGTCAAATCCCACCAAAAGTCGAAGAAGCGCTCCGAGTCTCTTGTTTGAAAGGAATCTTCATACAAAACTATACTGCGGATGATTTATTTACATTGTGGATACTTTTTACCAGAAAATCCAACTATTTTTTCATCAATGAACATAGAAAAACTACATGGATCAATTAATTGCATTCTAGAACATATCTATCCAATACAAGTAACATTTTTCATTAATGCACATTGAACATATCCGACCATTGGACAAACAAATTTTGTACTAGATTTTCAATCAGGAATAGAGATGTGGGTCAAATCCCACCAAAATTTGGAGAAGTGCTCCGAGTCTCTTGTCTGAAATGAATCTTCGTACAAAACTATACTGCGAATGATTTATTTACATTGTGGATACTTTTTACCAAAAAATCCAACTAGTTTTTCATCAATGCACATAGTAAAACTACTTGAACAATTAATTTCATTCTAGAACATATATATATATATATATATATATATATATATATATATATACATGTAACATTTTTCATCAATGCACATTGTATAGAAAAGCTACTTTCAGTTGATACTAGAGCACGTGCATGTACCAAAACAATTTGTACATGTGCAAACACTTGCACAAATAACATAAGCAACTCAATTTTTAGTTGAGTACTGAAGTTCTAAAACATATTTAATCCAAAGAGAATAAATTGTAGGAAAATTCAATCAAAAAAATTCTAATGGAATTCCATCTTCAATAATCCGTTCATGATCGGATTTTGACATTTTCCATCTCTTAATTTTCGATTTTTTCTTTGATTGAACTTCTATCAACTTTATGCGTGCTACACACACCAAGTGACTATATTGACAACTTATGGAATCAGGTTCATAGTCTTCAAAGTAAACAAAGTCTCCACATTGATGAGTTTGTCTGAAAAAATAACCTTTCAGTATAATAGACCCTCTGTCATATTGAAATCTGTGATCACTATAGTTTTGTAATAATTTCATTTTTCGTTCAGTGCAACGCATCAAATAATACTTCACATTTTCATCATTTTCAATAGGTGCAATTACAACAAAAACATCTCCTGCACAATAAAACAAACTTAAAACAAAATTATACATATTTAAATTTATTTCTAGATCTTTAAATCATTAGAAAATAATTCAAATGTTACCTTCTCTAACAAGATCAGAAACTTGATCACCATCAGATTATATTGTAGTTTCCTCTGATTGCATTTCTTCAAACATTGCAATAGACATTTTTCCCTTTGTATTTAGCTCTGTATGTTTTCAATTGTTCACATACATTTTGTTTTCACAAACGTCATTGGATATTGTTTTGTCTATGCCAACATCACAAAAACAAGAATATTTTCTTTTATCCAATGCAAACACATTTCTGGACGACTTTGTTTGAATTGAATGCAATTTTTGAGTCCCTTTTATTGTTTCAACATCACTTCCAATTGATATATCTACGTCTTCGATCCCAATATGCCAGAAAAACATTTATATGGAAAATTAAAAGAAGAATTTGTAAATATCAATATCAAAATACAATCAAAGATAATCATTGCATGATAAATGTACAATGTTTAAAATTAAATTTCAAATATAAATTAAATTGAATGTACCTTCGCACTTCCCTTGATGGGTTAGTCTCATGGCTTAGAGTAGCGATGCAACATTGAACAAACTCTTTAGCGTTCACAAGTCGGCTTGTAGAGTGGTTCATTTGATATCTTCAAAGTGCTCGTTTTATGCATGCTCCTGCACCGTCATGTTCTCCTTTTCCATGGCCAGTCTCAAAGAAATTCCAACAATGTTTAATGCAGGTTTTCTTATGAAGACAACAAAACCAAAAGAATGATCGTGCAGATTTGAATTGACCTACGCATCCATCTGACCATATCCAATGTTCATTGAATGTTATTCCACGATTTTTCAAGGAATCATAAATTTTTCCAAAACAATGTTGTACAAAACATGTATCATGTGTACGATCGTCACTGATATAAAAGTGATATTCTTTAATGATATGTCGATTTTCACTCGTGTTTTCTATATGATTGACATTTTGTTCAGCATGTCTATATAGAATATGGACGAGCATGGAGACTTGGTCAGAATGATAGTATTCACTCTGAATTTCTTTTTGTGGAACAAATGTGTAGTTTTCTTCAAAATCAATCACTGAAAAATGGTCCTTGGTGGAAAAAATTCACAAGATTTTTTGAATTGCAAGTCTTTCCATCGAGCTCTATGGGAATGCTTGGTGTATTTGAAATTTCTGCCTCAAAATTTCTCAAAAATTCTATCAGAAAAATTTCACCTTCTAGTAATTCAATTCTTTTAACACTATTTTCACCTTGAATCAATGTATCGATATATTCATATCTCTTCCATTTCACTTTCATGTTCGACAATGATTGATCATTTATATCAATACGATATTTTTTTTGAAATTTAGTCAAATTTCCACAATCATCGCATTTTTTACTACCAACACATTTCTTTTTGTAAAATAGTTCATCGCTTTCTCTTTCACATAGAATTTGAGATATGAAATCATGGAGAGTGGAAGGAGGAGGTGAATCCTTCCATAATTTTCTACCGAAATCAATGAATGTGTCATAATATAACTCAAATTCCACATGATAACGGCAACAACAAGTGTTGCGTACGGTGATAGGTTTTACATACCATGGTTTTTGTTGAACAAAATCACTGAGTGAAACATGAATTTGACGATTCTCTTCTTTGAGCTTGTTTAATAACTCTATCTGAGTGATTTCCAAGAAATATTTTTCATGTTCTTCGTACTGATTTCGTGCTATTCTTCTTCGCATCACATGCCTTGCAGTTGGCGAAACATGCGAATTGTTCTTCCAATATTCATATATTATTTTTTTAACATTTTCTCCAAGTCTATCTTTGTATGGTTTCCTACAAATAGCTCTCAAACAAGCGAGTTCATCATTTACATCTATTTGCAGCCGAAATTTCTGATGTTTGTGCAAAGTTTTTCGCGAGGTTCCCAGTGCTTGTGCCATAGATGTTACCAAATGATTCTCTTTGGTACTTGATGAAACCATTTCCATCTGTATTCCACTACGTACAATTGAAACATCTTTATCTCTAGATCTCTTAATTGACTTTCTAGCACTACTCATATTTTTTATCACATCTTCCTTCATTTTTTTATCTTTGGTTGATTTTCGAATACCCAGTAGTGTCGTAGCTTCTTTTAATTTCCTTAATGATAGGAGACCTTTCAACATTTGAGCCTGAAATATCACCTACTCATTTAAGAAATACTTTTCAAAAATGAAGTTAACACGATATCGTATAGCATGGTCAGGTTTTTTATCTCCATATGTGTGAGTGTCAACATTTTCTAACATCTCATCATCGACAGTGATTTCATCTGTACATATTCAAAAAAATAGTGCATATTCAATAAATAAATAAATTAATAAATATATCTATAATTTCAATAATATGTGCATGTGTTTAATATATATTATATCTATATGTACATACCTTGTGATTCAATTTCTTTATTTGGATTTCTTTCAATATTTTCACCATCTTCAATCATTGGTTCAATATCTCTTTCACTTTCTCTTTCAAAATTTTGTATCTCATCATCAATGTTTTGAGAAATATCTTTGTCTGTTTACATTAAACAAAACATTTTTCAAATTAGTTCATCAAATAAAAATTAAGCTTCACATTTTACACTAGGAAAATTTTAAATATATCAATAGATCATAATATTTACATTTACATACCTGCTTCAATTTATGCTTGAGGTTGATTTTCCTCTTCAATATTTGAGAGGGCTTCTAACTTCCTTTTGCGAGATTGTTTCATCTCTTCTCTACGTTCCTCAAGGTCTCTTTTTCGATCAAATTTTCTCGCACAAGTCCTTCGATTTCCCATGATAATAGGGTTTGAAGTTCAAAAAATTTCCTTCAAAAAATTAGACAATAACTCAATTAGAAAAAACATCACAAAAGATTTAATTTAAAAAAAAAAAATCATTTTAAATTTTTTGCAAAAAATACATACTCCAATCCAAAACACTTACTTTAAAAAATTCGAGAAAAAAATGTCTTATAAAAATGAAACGAAGCTCAAAAGATTTACTTCAACTCAAAACACATACTCTAAAAAAATGTCACTTCAAAAAATGCCTCCAACTTGAAAAAAAAACGTCACTTTAAAAAATACTTCCAGAAAATGTCTTTTCGAAATTAAGCCCAACTCCATACTTTAAAAAAAAAATGAAGCACAAAAAACATCCAACAAAATGTATCACATACCGCCAATAAATGTCCTTTGAATGTACGTCCAAGAAAATTCCTTAAGTCCAAAACAATTTTTTGCAAAATCAGGTCGCTTCCAAGAAATGTCCTCCAAGAAAATTCTTTAAACCCAAAACAATTTTTTGCAAAATCAGTCTGCTTCCAAAAAATGCTCTTAAATCCAAACCTCCAAGAAAATTCTTTAAACCCAAACCAAAACCTTTGTAAAATCATATGAAACATGTTTTTGAGTTTGAGATAGACTCCCATCAGTAGCTAGAAACAGATCCGATTAGTGAGGTTGAGGTTAGTTCACATCAAGTGCCAATTTCTAAAAAAAAATTTCCTAAATATGCAGAGGTTCAACCTATTCTTATGAAGCCTAACACTAGACCCTGGGAATAAGTTGTTAACAATAGTAACGTAACCAATATTTCATATGATGAAGATATCTCCTTTCATTTTCCAGTTTATTCTAAGACCATCAAGTTGAGAAGTTCTGGGTTCCTTCAAGAAAAATCAATTTCTCCTACTCCTCTTCCACAACCACCACAAATTTGTAGATGTAAACATTGTGATAAAGTTGCCCATGTCAAATATCAACATTTTGATCTTTTCCGATGTGAGAATTGTCTCAAAAATTTTCATAGTTAAAATATATGTTCCTGCAAGAATGAATATTCATATTCTATGGATCTCTTCTTGGTGACAAGCTTCAATAGCCACGAGGATATGTTCATCTGAGTTCACTCTTGAGTATTGACATGTCTTTCATTTCATTTTTATTCATATTCTCACCTCGTATCTCACAGGGGGTAATTGATGGCCAGTTACCAATTTTGAAACCAATCAAATGAGGCTAAGCCACATCATGAGCCTACTTCTGAAACATAGAGCCAAAGTCAGCCATAGTTAGATTTAGAGTTGTATATATAGATAGAGTCATGCCCCATGAACATGTTTTTCGGTCGGTGGAATTACTTAAACCATAAAGTTTATGGTCATGTATAAACCATTGATAGGGAGTAGTTTCAATAGTAGAAGACTTCAAATTGTATTCATATTCAGAATTTTCTATGAATGGAATTAGGATCTAGTTTCAGAGTTGGTGGTCACCCTTAAAAAATCATTAGTTGAGACCTAGATTTATCCCACCTCATTTATTTTCCAGTCTTCCTTAAAAAACACTATTTATGAGAGCACATCTATCCATTTTCTTCCATCTATTTTTTGTATTACAACTCTCTTATTGGACTCCCATACACCCCTTAGAATTAAGGAGGGAAATGTTTGACACCAAATCCACTAAGGGTTGTTGTGAAAAATGTGAATGACCATGAAATTACAAGATGCCATTTTGCATATGAAATCCAAGGGTCATAAGACATCTTCCACCATTGCTCATGGAAAACAGGTTAGCCATGTGATCGTGATGAAGAAGAGTGAAAACGACTACATAATGTAACTATAGTTAATAGTTGAAGGAGAGAAAATAGCCACAAGTAACCTATCAAGCTATGTTATTACCATGTAACTAGTAGGAAAATAGTTTCCAT
This sequence comes from Pinus albicaulis, assembly GCA_034641835.2. Lineage (NCBI taxonomy): Eukaryota > Viridiplantae > Streptophyta > Pinopsida > Pinales > Pinaceae > Pinus > Pinus albicaulis. Next base: position 771,133,589 of record CM076576.1, read on the forward strand.
TCTTGTCCAATGCATTTTTTCAATAGAGAAGAAGAGTAGCCAAGAGGGACAAGGAGAGAGCACATAGAGAGGAATTTTTAATAATTATGACCCACAAGCCATAAGCCTTACTTCTTTGTACTAATAGCCATTTTCTATCCAAAGAAATAAAGCGTAGAAACCTCACCTTCTATATGGGTTTTTTCCTAAAAGGGATGGAGAGAGGAGGGAGGGAGGGAAGGAGCAAGGAGAGATAGGAGGGAGGGAGGAGAGATAGGAGGGAGAGAGAGAGAGAGAGAGGAGAGAAGGATGCATGGATAGATAGGAGAGAGAGAGAGGGGGGTGGAGAGAGGGAGAGATAAGGATGTATAGATATATATATGAGAGAGGGGGAGAACGAGAGAGAGAGAGAGAGAGAGAGAGAGAGAGAGAGAGAGAGAATGGCGGGATGGAGAGAGAGAGAGATAGAAGAAGGGAGAGAGATAGAGAGAGAGAGCAGGAGAGGGGGAAAAGAGAGAGATAGTGTTGCGGGAAAATCTACCCAAAGTTCTGGGTTGACAAACCTAACAAAGTGGAAGGCATACAATCACAAGAAGAATTCAAATTAAAAGTCCTAATGTGTAAACTAGAAAACTAGGAATAGGTGACCTTACTCCTATGTCCTATGTTTGAGGTAAACCCTGCAAGGTGCAAAC